>BMAW01095118.1:0-13704 GCA_019974015.1 Nephila pilipes
TGTGTGTGTGTGTGTGTGTATTAACGTTTTTGAGAATTTGAATAAGAATAATCACTATATAATTTCAAACCTTATATTTTCTTTCTCACTTACAAGATCATACAAGAACTGATTCAACAAAGTTAAATTAATTTTAATTATTTAACGTTGATTAATTACAAATTGAATACTATTAGATGCTAGAAACTTTATTCCAAAACACATTTTATTCCATCAAAATAAAATAATATTGAATGATAATTTTATTTTTGATTTTATTAATTATGAGTAGAACAAAAACTGTTTTTTTAAAGCACGAAACTTTTTCGTCTGCATGCAATTTTTGAAACGTATTTTTAAACAATTTTCGTTTTTATCACTCGAAATTTGATTCAATAGTGCCTTTTTCTTTTAAAGTAAAAAAATTGCTATAAGATTTTACGTAAAATATTATGTATTTAAGGCTTACGAAGAATTTACTTACGTGTTTTAGAAATCTGTAATAACGAACACAGACTTTTCATAAAGCGTGTGAGGCTGTATAAGAGAAGCTGTAGCTGTAAATATGAAGTATAAACTGTAAATAACTGTCTGTAACTGTAAATATGAAGTATAAACTGTAAATAACTGTCTGTAACTGTAAATATGAAGCAGTTTAAAAGTAAAGCAACTGTCATTTGTTCTTTACTTCTTTAAGTATTCTCATAATCGCTTTAAAAATGCTCCACCGCGTGCATTGACTTTTAGAAAATGTTTCAAACGGTAAATGTGAAGAGCACCTTAAAAGTAAAGGGACTTTTTTTTCTCCTTCTTTAAGTACGGCTAATGAGCATCTCGAATAAAAAAAAAAAACAATTTCAATTTTTGTGTGCTTTCATTAATAAGAATCTAGAATACTTTGGTTTAAATAGTATTTGGATATCTTAAGAAATTTAAAAAATACACTTCATAGAGAGAGAGTTATTCAGAATCCAAGGAATAACAAACAGATAATACATCAAATATGTTGCCGCAGTTTTGTAATTTACTTATTTACAGTAAGCATAATTAATTAAGCCTTTTTTTAAAATTCAAATCGAAAATTTCATTAATAAGCATCAAGTAAATACATATATTTACTTTAAAAAATGCAATTCACAACTCATAAATATAAAAAAAAAACCTTGATAAAATTCATACATGATATACCTTATTTTAAGTTATTAAAAAGGAAGTTCCGCTTCATTTGGAAAAATAATTAGTAATGATCAAATTATAAAAATGTTTAACCATCCAAAAATGTCACACAAAAGACTATAGATCACTTTTCCCTGAAAACTGTTTAATGCAGTGATTTTATTTCACGGATAAGCTATTTTATTTTATAAAAATTCTTTTCATTTTATACCGAATAAATTTATTTGAAAACATATGTCATTGGCAGGTTTTGCCGTAGAAAAGAGATTTAAATAAATTTCTATAGGAAGATAAACATTTATTGTTGAATTTATTTTCAGCTATATGACTCGATGTAGCCTTTTCAATAAAAGTCAAAGAAAGGTTTCGTTGCATTAAAAACGATGTTTTGTTATAAAATAAAATAACTAAAATTAAAAGAAAATATTTTAAAATGAAGTAATTTTTATTCTAAAAGAATAGAATAACAAGTAGTAATCCTCAACACGTGAAAAATATCATTTTCTAATTTTTTTTTCTATTTAACGATCAAATAATTTGTATAAATAGTTAATAGTTTTTGCATAAAACTGTTATATAAGAAAATATAATTATGTATGCTGAGCAACATTATATATGTGCAACTGCTTTGTCGAATATGCTCTTTACGAATCATTAAAATGTGAATGCAAAAAAATGTATCTACATTTTTTATGTTTTTATTGTAATCTGATTCGTTGAAAATTTAGATTCGATATGTAAAATAACAAAAAGTTTTTTTTTACAACTATTATAATTATACAGAAGATTCCTCAATTTTTAATTCATTTTCTAAAAACAGATCGTCATTATAATCGCGTATTTAGAAGTTAAATGTAATTATCAGTATAGTAGTAATAAAAATAGAAAACCATTGATACTGAAGTACGTATTTTTTTATCATTATACCTTTTTTCTGAAGCACACAATTGATATCCTAGATATTAACTATTATAAAACACTGCAGTAAAATACAAACTTTATTCCATCTTTTCATTATAATGATTTTACCAGAGGCATCGAAATGCTTATACTTAAATATTGAGTAATTGTTTTTCAGGAGTGAAATTATTCTATTACGTCAAACAGTGTATTATTGTATTTTTTTAATGTGTTTATTACAATTTGATACCAGATTGTTTTATTAGTTGAAATTTGATTTTTATTCTAAATCTATTCTATTTAGATGTAGAATTACACACAGAGGATATTCAGACACTAACAGATAGAAACATTTCTTCCAGGAAAACGAAAAATATATATTTTGATCCACGACTTCATCACATCCACCATTTTGAAAGAAAAATAAATTGCAAAGTATCAGATGACAGTTTTATTTCAAATAACAAACTATTCCCAGGAATTTTTCCTTCCCAAAATATTAACCTCTTTTTTTATCGAAATCATTCTAAAAATGTATTACACTCTTCTTCTTCTTCTTCTTCTTTTTTTTTTTTTTTTTTTTTGCTATTGAAAGAATTTTAAAATGCCTGAAAAATGTATCTTTCATCTGAAATGTGGGTCCATGAAATTATTTATTTTATTATATTAGCTCAATGTAATGCTCCGTGTCGTCTATAATTTGTGGAAACACTTTCAGGACTCTAGATCCATATCGAGAAGACCTGAACAAAGTAAACCAAGACCCACAAAGATGAATAAGGATCGGTATTTAGTACATATGACTGCTACAAGTTAACAAGTCTCACGTAAACTATATATTGTCACTGCAACCTGATTATCACGTTTTACAGTTGCATGAAGGCATCGCTGGCAATGGTTGTATGCTAGGAGACCCTTGTTTGCTTCTTGCTCTCTACAACACATAAGAGAGTGTGATTAGCGTGGTGCAGACAACGTGTCCCTTGAACCATACTTCAGCGGAGTACCTTGCTTTTAGCAGATGAGTCGAGATTCAGCTCAGACACTAATTCTCGGGGTAATTGTATCTGGAAAGAGCATAGGGCACTTGTTGTTATGAGAAATAGAGAGAAGATCTTAAAATTCTATGCTCCACTTTTCAAGGGCGTAATTGGTCTTGAGGACGACAAAGTATGTCCATATTGGGCTCAACTAGTCAGCGATTACTTAGAAAGGGAAGATATTCGCCGCATGCATTGGTCAGCTAGATCTTTTGACTTAATCCTATAGTATACGTCTCGGGAGGATAGAGAAAGCAATTGCATCTCACTATCCATGAATGAGAACCATTCCGGAACCTAAAACTGCCTTGATGCAGGAGTGGGATCGAGTGCCACAGGGACTCCTCAACTGCATCCTGCCGTCACGCTGAGTGACCTGTCTGGCTGTGAGAGGGTACTATACCCCATATTAGACACATTTTCAGTTTGATATCACCAAGTGGATTATAAACATTCCTGCACTATGAACTTTATTGATGATGATTAATACATAAAATGACTTTTGTATAGTACATCTTTTTCTCTATTATAAATGCATATTTATTCCAAATTTCCTTTAAAAACTGCCCATTATTATTCATAAATTCGACATAATGTGCGTATCCTCTTAATTTTGCATGCAAGTGTCTATGTGTGAGCATGTGCGCATGTGCATGAGCGCATCCGTATGCAGTATAATGTTAATGTAATAGTATATTCTAATATTGTAAATAAACTATTATTTAAAAGTATCAAAATAACGATGTACAATAACTACTGGAGTAATAAAATATTAATAATAATAATTGTATTATAAGAATAATGATACAAATGTACAATAAAAACATGGTTAAATCAATTTCAAAAAAAATGAAAAGATTTTTTTGAAAATTCAGATCAACAAACAAGATAAAGACACAAAACAAGGATATAAAGTAATTAAAATTAATTGTCTCAATGGGTTAAATATGTTTTATAGGATCCTAACTAATCCCACAACAATTACTTCGTAAATAAATTGTTACATACCAAAAAAATTGAAAACCGAAGAGAGCATAAAAAAATTAACATAAAGGGATGCTAGAAATGTAAAGAAAATATATTAAAAGCAAAGATAGCTATTACTAAAATGTAATAAATAAGAATACAAATAGTATTAATAATCATAGCTATGAATATAATCTTAAAAATATTTAAGATTATACCACAACATTCTTGTCCCTTGGAGAAATTTCAAATGGCTTACTTATTATAAAATACCGCCAAAGTGAAAGCATAGCAAGAAATATTACATTAATTTCCCATAAAATTTAAAATAACAAATTTACCAACAGATTTTTATGAGGAAACATGAAAAAAAATTTAAATTCTAAAATAATCAATATCTTAAAAATTATTAGATTTCAAAACAATTATAGGTATCGCGATCTACATTTTAAATGTAAAACAATGTCGTCAATCTATATTATAAAAATAGAATTAATTTTAGACTACATATTTAACAATATAAAATTAGAAAGAAAATGCTTGAAAATTATTTTAATAATTCTATAATTGCTTAATCTATATTTTAATTGACAATTTTCAAATGTGTCTTTAAAAAATCAACACGAAAAATAGCTTTGATGTATTATTTATGAGATTTTTTAACTTTAATTTTCCTATCTCATTCATTCATATAACTAAATTCTAAAAGATATTTTTTAAATGAATATTTTTTGTAAATTGAATTATGTAAATTACTACCAGTGAAGTACTATATTGACATAAGATTTAAAATTATTTCTTTTATCAAAAATATTACTGCATATTTTAATACCTATAACTTTTAATGTTATACCTAAACACTCAGCTTTATTAATATTATCAATAGATGGAATTAAATTTAAATAGAAGAGATGAAAATATATAACTAAGGACATGCGAGAAGTTGGGGAATACCATATCTAAGACTCCTTGTTTCTGTGATATGTATCTTTTCATATTATAAGTAGAGCTTAGATTTGTAAGTGCATGCCTTATGATGATATTTTAATCATTTTAAAGAGCTATAAAAGTAGGTTTTTTCTCAAAAAGGTTTTCTGCCCTTCTTAATTGAATATGAACATGATTTGTGAGGTATACGAGTATTTGCTTTAAGGTATATTTTCAAAAAAACAATTACACAATATGATTCCAAATTTTTTGTGCTTCTGTATAGTGGACCCAAAATATTTTTTTCTCTAAGCGATACCTAAGTCTTAAGAAATATTTTTTATATGAAAAGAAGAAAAAAAAATTTTAATATCCAAAATTATAAAGTTCTATAATTTTTTTTAAAGAAAATATACAATTATAGCAAAAAAAGATTGGTTCACTATTTTTTGTACATAGTTTTATGTACGAGGAATAAAATATTTGTGGAATATTTTTAAAAATGGTACATAAATACAAATATATCTGAAAAATCATGTCCATATTCAACTCAAATGGAAAGAAAATCTTTTGGACTAAATAATCTTTTTATAGTTCAATAAAATGATTAAAATATCATTAATAGGCACACAAGAAACCTAAGCTATTCGAATTATCTTAAAACATAAATGTAACAAAAAAGAAAGAGTCTTAAATTCGATATTTTATTTTTCTCCGCGTGTCCTGGTACACTTAACATTTGAGTTATAATTATTTTGAATTTAATTTTATTATCAAAACAAAATGAATTATCATTATTGATATAATTCTTTTCATCAAAATATAAATAAATATTTTCTAAGCTGTTATTAGCTGGTCCACCTTGAGGCATAAATAAACATATACACACACACACACAAACACACACACACACACACACACACACACACACAATATATATATATATATATATATATATATATATATATATATATATATATATATATATATATATATATATATATATATATATATATATATATATAATCTTCTTCATACAAAGGTAGAGCATTTCGATAACCTTTTGAATTCAGAGAATAAATAGGAAGACTATTGTCATAACATACCTGCCATCTTAAACGATGAAGTGATTCCTCCTTCAGAAAAAGTCGAGATTCAATCTACAATCAAAATAAACTCAAAATCAATAAGTCTCCTGGGTATGATTCTATCTCTGTAGAGTTGCATAAAAAATGGATGTCCCTAGCTCTATGAGCAATTGTATAACTTAACTGTAAGCATTTGGAACTCTGAAAAACTGCCATTTTTTAGACTTGATCTATTTGTCGAATCTGAAACTGGCACTTACTAATGCAGTTATAGAGGGCGAAACTCCACAATTGACCAAATTTTTTGTTTGCATCAGTTTTTTGAAAAATCAGTTGAATATGGCATAGACACTCATCGTCTGTTTATTGATTTATAATCCGCATTTGATAGTGTAAAGTAAGAAACATCCAATGGAAGAAATGTGTGAATTTAAAATTCCAAGTAATCTGTGGTTAGACTTGTGATGGGTACATTGAATAGCACCAACTGTAACATGAAATTCATGGGAGCTCTCTCAGAAGGTCTAAGTGATAATAGTGATGTTTAACAGGAAGACTCTCTTTCATGCCTTCCCTACAATATTTCTCTGGAAAAGATTATTCGTTATTGGAATATTGACACTGGTAGAAACATGTTCTTCAAACCAGTTCAGCTTCCGGGTTATGCTGATGATACTGATATCATAGCTAAGAGTGTCCGAGACTTGAGAGAAGTATTTTCTTCTACAGAGATTGCTGTAAATCGTATGGGTTTGACGATAAATGAGTCTAAAACCAAGTATATGCCTGTAATGAATTTTCCATCAAGCGGTACACTCAAACGTTAAAAATTGGCTTTCATGAGTTTGAAACTGTACCATGTTTTAATTACCTCGGATCTCTGGTTCACGCAAAAAATGACATTATCTCTGAGACTCAAAATTGTATCTTACCGAAATATAAAATATTCTTTGGACCTCACTCTTTATAGAGGTCCCTTTTTCTCTGCAGAAAAATAAAGCGTCTTGTTTATAAAACTTTCAATGGGTCGGTCCTAATGTATGGCTCGGAAACTTGGTCTCTAACTAAAACTGGAAAATACAAAATTGTAGTTCTTGAGAGAAAAGTTTCAGATGTATTCTCGGTGGCGTTAAATAATGGCCATTGGCAAAGACGTTTTAATCCTGCATTTTATAGAATTTTAATGACCCTGTATCATTAAATTTTAAAGTGAAACAAATAAGCTGGACTTCTCATAATTTCAGAATAGGCTTAAAAATAATCTAGAAAAGAAGATTTTTGTTGCAAAGCCCTTTACTAATCGGAAAAGAGGAAGAGCAAAACTACGGTGGCTTGATTGTATTGAATCGGATTTTGAGGTGACTGGAGAAAGGAACTGACAGACTAAGGCAAAAGGTGGCTAATCTTGGATAAATATCTTTAAAAGAAGGCATTTTCTCACCCTGGGCTGTCAAATCAAACATGATTAAACAAGCTGTGTGAAATCATATCTAAATCCCTTAAATGCAAGACAAAGGAAGTAAAATTAGTACAATAAAATAAACATTAAAGAATAAAAAAGTCAGAATAAAAAAAAGTAATTTTATTGTTGTAAGTATAACATTAAAAAATATATTAGAATACATAATAAAAATATACATATTCACTGGTGTTCAGAATTAAGAGAATTTTCCGATTTGGTCGATTATCTCTAGAACTACTGGACAGATTTTAATGAAATTTGATGTGTACATAGGGTTGATGAAATACAAAAAAATAACAATTGAACAGTTATTATACACGCATTATCGTGCATAACACTCATAAGAGTCTCAAGGTATGAAACAGCAGTTGCAGAATAGAACAAAAAAATTGGTTAATGGGGGTATGTGCAGATATATAAGCCTCGCACCGTGATTTTATGCTGGAAATAAGGGAGTTTATGAGTTCCTGTGGCAATTGATCCCACTCATTCAGCAACGCTGTTTCCAGGTCTTGTATGGTTCTCGGAAGAGGCTTGAGAATTGCCATTGCCCTCCCCAGAGCATCCCAGGCTTGCTCTATAGAATTCAGGTCTGGAGATCTGGCTGGCCAATACATCCGGCGAATGTCCTCACTTTCTAGAAATTCGTCGACCAGCTGATCACTATGTGAACTCTCGTTGTCATCTATTAAAAGGAAATCAGGACCAATTGGACCCCTGAAAAGGCGGATATAGGGCTCCAGACCTTTTCCCTATACCTCTCAACAGTCGCAGTGCCTCTTTCAAAGACAGGGATGTGTGTGCGGCCATCCAAAAGGATGACTACCCAGACCATTAAGCCTCCGCTACAGTAATAGTCGATTTCTTCGACATTGGAAGGCAGGTAGTGGGTCCCTGGTTCTCTCCATATGAAAGAAAGGCGGAAATCACTGATGAGGCTGAACCAGGACTCATTAATGAAGGGAACGGTCACACATTGATTCATGCTCCAATTTGTTCGATCCCTGTATCATTTTAAGTGGACTCTCCTGTTCTGCGAACAGGAGAGTCCACACAAACAACAGGTCTGCTTGTAAAGAGCTCTCTCTCTCTCTCTCATGAAGTCTTCTGAAAGCAGTCATCCTTGAAACTCGGGTTATTGTGGCTGTATACAACTCATGAAGAGACCTGAATCTGTAAGCTGTATCCATAAGTTGTATAAGAAGTATCTGTAAGCTGTTTCCATAAGTTGGACACGACGCTGAGCGTCAAATCGAATTCTCTGCTAATCTGGATTTGAGACTCGCCTGCTTCTAGCCTACCCACAATTTGCCACCCCATTCCATCATCTAAACGTTAGTCGTTACTCAGTTTTACTGCTTGAATTTTAATTTAAGCGATTGCTGCAAAAAAACAGCAATAAATTCGGCGAAATGAGCTAGCGAACGAAATGCGGATTTTGGCACGCGTGCTCATAAATCCTGTTTATCGACCAGTTCCGCCCCTATATACATTTACGTATTCCACGTTTGTTTAAAAACAGTATTTTTACATTTCATTCATTTCTCTTAGTGAAATTCTACAAAATATGCAAATTCTCTTAATTTTGAATTCCAGTGTATATACATGTCAAAATATTACCAAAACCTACAGGGTAAATCTCAAAAAAGAAATTAAGACAATAAAGTCAAAATGGAGATTAAGTAAATCAAAATGCTCTATCTCGGAGGCTTGGGACTGTACAAATTATTTTAAATTTTACATGAACTATAAATAAACTTTCCTATAATTAAATTTAAATTTAAAACTAGAAAACCGTAAAATAAGAATTAGATGTGGTTGGATCAGTCGCCATCTATTGCTTAAAAATTGAATGAAAAAATGTTTCGAAAAAATTATCTTTTAACAAATAGTTATAATAAAAATTTATTACAGATAAAAATTATTATTAATAAATTATATATATATATATATATATATATATATATATTATAAAAAAGTTTATTTAAAAAAAATTAGAATTTATGTTCTTAATTTTGATTTCATAAGTAAATTTATGAGTATTTTTATAATTTTCCTCGGTTTTAAATAGATTTAGATGAAATAACAGCATAGTTGGTTCTATATTCTACAATTCAATCAATCAATCAAATGTATACAAAACCATTTTGAGAAATACAATTATCGATAGAACAGTTGAATGATGGAAGTCAAGAGCTTTAATAACTGATATTGTTCTTCTAGTTCTAAGAACGTGAATGTATAAATTTTAATGGATTATTTTAAGTTAACTAAAATGTACAAATAATTTCTTTTGCTTACTTTCTTTTTGTTTAATTTTTAGTGTTTTATTCCATTTTCTGTAATTTTAGTCTTTGATTTCTAAATTTTAAGTTTTTAAACCATTTTATTGCAAAGTAATTTGTTAAATGAGAAGGTCTGGATCATTTAAAACTAGTTTAACTACAAATTTCTATTAAAATAATTAGTCCCCAAATGCTGCATGTAAGAATTGTACATACAGCATTTTATTTTGTAGCGATACTCGTTTTCTGGCACTGGCGCAAGAGGTAGATTCAGCACTTGCGTCATGAACTTATATTCATTCACTAGCTGCATCCTATTAACGATGACTGCATCTTAACAACGTTGACAGAAGAGGTCCATGTGCGAGCCTTATTTATTCTCCAGAACTTATGCAGGGAAACATCAACTGAAGCGAAGTGCATTTCCTACTTCATAAATATGTACTTCACACAAAGCTGTGAATTCGAGATAGATTTTCCTCTTCCGGTTATTCTGCCTTCTGTGCATCCTATTTTCTTCATTTGTAGTTAATTTATGTCAATTTAAAGTAAAATCTTATTTTTTATTGTTCCTATCAAATTGATATTTCTTAATACTTTAGATAAATAAAAGTTCTCGAGTTGAGATTAAATTCCGTACTCTTTATTTAACTTTCCTTCTACGTGACAATATTACTTCATCATTATTACTTCACCATCCTTTGTTTATGTTTGCCTTTCTTTCGATTTTCTTATCTTTAAGTTTTTCTTAATAATAATTCAATTGTATTGATTCCATTGTAATCATTTGACCAAACTTTTATTTATTACCCTTTTTAATAATTTTTATCTTTGATTTACTTTCTTATAAATGCTATAATTAGATAATGTAGAATTAGTTCACGAGAAAGCTCTTTATTTACTTTTATTGTATTATTATATTTGAGATGTGGCTATTAAATAACGAGACTAACGCAACTACAGAAGAAGTACGCATGCGCTAAACGCCAGCAACCGGCAGCTGTTTAGCGCGAAGCCTTCTCTTTCGAATGCAGTGCCTCTCGCTTCTGTAAAGAAATGCGTATACCCGTAGTCTTTCTTCGCATTAAAGATATTTTTTTATTTCATCAGGAAAATGGTAAATGAGCAACGAAATGTTGTGAAATTTCACATGAAGCTTAGAAAAACTGCTACTATATAGAAAGAAGTGTATGGCAATGAATGTTTATCACGTTCACATTTTTTGAGTGGTTTAAGCGTTTTCAAGATGGTCGTTGAAAATGATTATCGGACGGGTCACCCTTCTACATCAAAAGCAGAAGACAATATCGAAAAAATCAGTAATCTCGTTCAATCTGAACGTCGATAAAGTATTCGTGTGATTGCTGAGACGGTAGGAATTGTCAAAGATTACTTACGGTAAATGTTTCCACCAAGTCGATTCGCCGACTTCCTGCACATTGTCTGTCAAGAAATTTCTAGCCAAGTATAGCATCCCAGTGTTACACCATCCACTTAATTCTCCGGATCTTGAGCTATGCGACTTCTATCTGTTTTCTAAGGTCAAATCTGCATTGAAAGGAACAAGATTTGAGTCCGTTGAAATTGGAAAGAGAAAGCGACACACATTCTAAAGGAGTTTACAGATGAAAACTTCCAGCACGGTTTCAGACAATGGAAGTTTCGCATTGAGAGTTGTAGGGATAGAGGATGGGTATATATTGAAAGTGGTAATAAATACGTATGTATAATATCAAAATAAAATGTTTTACAGCGTCAGTCTCGTTATTTAATAGCCCCACCTCGTATATTATTTCATACTTACTATGCATACATACATGCCCACCCACACACATATATACACTACGCGACGCTGAAAATGCATCACCAAGAAGGAGTGACCAGAAAATTATACAAATTTCAGAGTAGACGCACGTCACCGAATTATGCGAATGATGTGAAATACACTGCTCTTTTAACACACGTTGAAGAAAAAACAAGGAAAGGAACCTGCAGAATGTTCACTTTACGTGGCGCTATTTCTGCTAGGAAAATGATCGTAGAATATTGTTTCTTATCTCAGAGGACGCGTGTAATAGCATAGAATGCCAGGCCGTCGTCAACAGAGTCATTTTCAGCAGCCTGACGATTTTACGAGGGGCATGGTGATTGGACTGAAAAGGGCAGGTTGGTACATACGACAAATCTCTGCTGACACAAACCTGAACGCGTCCACTGTGAACCGACTGTAGGGAAGATAGTTGGAACAAGGAAATGTGGCAAGTTTGAGAGGTGTCGGTGCCGCCAGAGGGACGTTAACATGTGTGAATTGATGCAACCACCAACAAACGGTGGCGGATTCGAAAGCCACTTTTACCTCCATTCTGTAACATGTTCAAGACAGCCTGGATGTTCCGATATCGACTGGAACCATTTCACGTAGATTTGCTGCTAGTGGCATGCACTCATGGCGCCCGTTAATAAGACTGCCATTAACCCCACAGCATAAATGCCAACGTCTGTAATGGTGCTGTGGCTCGAGGGATGTGGACGACAGAATGGCCCAGGGTCATATTCTCAGATGAGTTATGCTTCTGTCTCTCTAAAGACAGTCGCAGAGTACGAGTGTGGTGTAGACGAGGAAACAGGCTCAAATCGGCAACTATTGTGGAACACCCCACCACGCGAAAATGTGACATCATGATTTGGGGAGAAATTGCGTACGATTGCACCTCTAGTTCGTATTCATGACACTATGACGGCCGAACGATACACGGATGACGTGTTGTGGCCGGTGACACTCTCTAACCTTCAGAGATGGTGAGTAATGCCCTTTATCAGCAGGATAACGCCCAACCGCACACTCCTCGCATCAGTCAAAGCGTCTGCAAGGTGTACAGATATTTCCCTGGCCACCTTTCTCTCCTGATCTCTCACCAACTGAACACATTTGGAATGTGATTGGGTTCCATTTACAAACCCTGTGACTGCCGCGTTCAAAAGATGAACTGTATTAAGTATAATGAATCATTTAGCATATATGTGTGTGTGTAAGCAAAGATAAAGTTGATTAAATATTATAAAAGTCTTAAAAACATATAAGAGAAGACAAAGAAAATTAAAAGTCGAAATAAAGTAATTTAAAAGACTGTTACTGGCATTGGACAGAAATGCGGGGTTAAACCATAGCACACAACATATAACTTTATAAAAAATGTAACTATTTGTGTCATTTTCAACTTATTTTGGCGTTAATCATTTTGTTATATAGTAATTTTTTAATTTGAAGGTTTTTAAGGGGAGGAATGTTGCAAAACCTTTCGTGGGAAAATAAATGTTGTCGTAAATTAATTTGGTAACTGGCGATTTTATTATGTCAAGATGCTTTTGTACAATTACAACATTATTTATTCTGAAATAATTTAATACGATTAGTATATAGGATCACAGTAACCTGGTGACATATTCATGATCTTCAACGGATTAAAGATCGTTTGTTCGAGACTCGGTTCCATTAATGATTAAAAAAATAATAACGTAGAAAATTACATATGAAATCCAAATATGTCTCAAAGCCTCCTGTTTCATAATATGTAAGTGAGAAATAAGCTCTCGTGTGACATCCTAGTCTTCTGTTCACAATTAAAAATTATTAAGTCCATCACCAACAGTGTATTACGTTGCGGATTAAACAAAATCAGATGAAAAAATAATTTTTTTTGAAATTTCCGTGATAAAGTATTTGTTTGAGGAAATCTTCCTCTTGAGGTACCTCATATAAAGTTAATATCAGCAACTGAATTTTAATTTATAAAATAATTATTATTCTAGGATATGTATCTTAACTACATATCTTAATTATCTTACTATATATATATATATATAATATAATATATATATAT
>BMAW01095122.1:7686-17723 GCA_019974015.1 Nephila pilipes
AAAGATGAATTCTAATTGCAATACTCCATAAAGATGAATTCTAATTGCAATACTCCATAAAGATGAATTATAATTGAAGTATTTCACAAAGAGGAATATCATTACCAACTATTGTAGAAATTGCCAGTATTTACCTTGAAGACTCATGACCATAATCTTAGCATAATTTCTAGTTTCGTGAATCAAGTCTTAATAATTGCATTTCCAGTTCCAGCTTTTTAACTATCCTATTTATCTGAGGCTGAATCTTACTTTTTTTACATATCCAGCTGAAAGAATTGTATTTATTAGAAATTATTTAGTATTAATATGTTTTACGTGAGTGTTTCGGTTTTAATGAACGAAGCTTCAATGTTTCAAAATCTGAACAACATATTTAACTAGTGAAAAAAATGAACTAATGGTCACATAAGAAACAAATATATATTTTTACCTTGTACACATCAAAGTTTTCAATGATAGAATCAAAGCATGTATATAGATCATTCAGTAGATCAACCACCTGCATAAATAAAAAAAAAATTGGTATGTTGATTAACGTGGATCGAAAGATTTTTTTAATACTATACAATAAATTAGTAATAGTAAGAGTATATAAAGTTATTCGTCGTGAAGAAAACCATTTATATACAAATAATAAAAGTATTATTATAAAAACATTCATTATGCAATTAAAAATGAAATAAATTAAAAGTAGATAAAGTAACAATAACTAAGAATTTAAGAAATAAATTAAATTATCAGTAGTTTTTAAGACCCCACTTATCCATGTTTTGTCCTAAACGGGGATAAGGTGTTTCTTATAACATCATATTCAGTGTTGCATTTCTTACGAGAGTGTCTTAAAAAGTACCTTAGTTAGACGAGAGGTGGTGATGTAAGAGAAATCAGCGTTACTATAGGTGGTGCCTTCTGCTTAAAGGCGCGGAAACATATTTGGCACTGATTCATAGGTTTATCTTGATTTCGCTGCCATTTGATTATAATTTAAAATTCGTTTGGGATCTCGATGAGATGTCGTCATTTTGAAGCGAATTGTCGTCGGTAAAGAGACCTGTATTCATTAGTATACCGAAAACCCAACAATCAAACGACGAGATGATTTCATTGAATCTGTTCCATAGAAGGCGAAGAGGGTTTCATTGGTTGTAACAGTTATAATGACTATTTTTAAGGCGCGTAGGGCATGTTATATGTGATCATTATTAACTGACAATACTGTGGTAAGTTGTCCCTCTCCCATTTCCCATTCTTAAACCCGGGCACTTTCTGAATCACCTCGTATTTCATTATGTCTTAAACATTACTATTATCCTGCATTAATAGGTAGTGTAAACATAAATATAAAGGGCTTTTATAGAAAAACATAACTTTATTACCAGAACAACTGCCATATTTTGTTGCATTCTATTTGAATCGAAATTGATTAAAATAAACTGATACTCTATTTGACAATATAGAAGAATATTATCTTTTTCAAATAAAAAGCATTATATTTCTTGAACATTTTACGTGCAAAATACATAAATACAGTAAAATGAAACTATTTATTATGTTTTTTTCACTAATATCGACTTGCTTTGAACAAAAATATTTTAACTCTTGGTGATACACTATTATCCGAGTTCGGGACTCCTCATTAAGTTGTAGAGTATTGGAGAATAATATCCACTAAGCCAAAATAGGGAGAGCAGTTATTTTGATCACACCTTTATTTACAGTCTCTACGCGCCAATCGCACACAAACAAATATTTATACTATTTATAAACTATACAAGGCTTGCAAACAGCCCATATTTTAATTTAACCCGCTTTTGCGATCAGGAGAAATTACATCTAATACAAGGAAAAACCCGCCTTACGCGGTCAAGATCCAAGAGCACTCTGAAAATATTACCCATGAACCCGTGCGCTCTCACTTACTCGAGACAAGGCGCCTCCTGGCGGGATCCCAGTAATTTATTTCCAACATAGAGTGCAATTATTGCCTCAATGAAACTCAATATAACTAAATAAATGATTTTTTTTTCTAAAATTTTGAGCAATTTCGTTTGATCATGAGCCTTTTCTTTTTTTTTTTTTCACCACCAATAAATAACAATTCGCATTTAATGTAATATGCGACTCATTTTATTGCTGTGTTATAGCATATAAATCATTTCATTATTCCAGATTTTACCATGGTTCTATACAAATTCTTAAATGAATACTTTTCATCTTTTTAATATGATTCTCATAAATTTGATGAGACCTATATACTACATGCTAATAATGTTTTTCTTACATTCTAAAATAAAGTCGTTAAAGTATTATAACAAGTACGCAATAAAGTGATTGTTCCATGTTCTTTTACGGAATAAGAGTACTAATAAAAGTCCTAATCGAAAAATCACACAAAATAAAAATAACTTATTCAGATTGAGAAGACACATAGTTTAATTTTATACCAGTTTTCTGTTTAAAAAAAGTCTTTCGACCTACCCCACGTCATGAAACTTACTTTGTCCACACATGGTTTTTAATTGTTTTCACCATTTTAATTTCCGTTCTTTATCATTTGCTTCCTATTAGATTTCACTATTTTTATTCCGAATACAAAATTGTAAGGAATCTCTCAATTACGCTGTTTTTATGTTCCTCCACTTAAAACAACGATCCTAAACAATAAGATAGATAGCTTTCGAGTCAGATACTCCTAATAGGCTCTGAAAATTCTTCTCTGTTTCGTTTCCAAAGCGAAAAGCAGCTCTATGATTGGTTAGTCACGTAAAATTAACTCTTGACACAAAAATACTTTCAGCAAATAGCATAACTTTAATATGTTCTAATATTATATCTTGCTTTTTGCTACAATAATTGTTTAATAACTTTATTCTACTTAATTCTTTACTCTTAATTTATAAGGGGAAATTTAAGAATAAACAATAAAATTATTTTGCATTAAATTTTAAATTCTGGGCAAGTAACAGTCTGTAGCAACTTACCCACAGTCATTCGATAGGAAATTGGCGGCCGAAAGGGTTTAGTTCTCTATCAACGATCTAACCTATGCTTACAACTCTTTTCCGTAAATATATATGTAATGATTTAACTATAATTTATAATAGTTTCTCTGAATAATTATGTAATTTCCTAATTTTAACCATTTTCTCACTTAAATGTAAAGCTTTCATTCTTATTTCCTGATGCCATTTTTTTTTCTAAATTTAATTTACGAAATTGTGCGTTCTTAAAATCTGCACAATCAGATTAATCCCGTGCTTCGAAGTAGTAGGAATGATTCCTACTAAACGTTTTGTCTGTAGCTAAATTCCCTAGAGTTCCTACACTTAAAACACGTGAAATGAAGGAAAACTCCCTTATATACACAGTGTATTCAAAAAGTTCCAGGACTGAATGCACACAGACAACATAACACAGCAAAATTAAGCTTATTTAATATCAAGCTTCTACATAATCCCCCTGCACTTCAATACAACGTTTGGATCTTGTATAAAGATCTTTGAACGCCTTCTGGAACGCCTCGACTGCAACACTCTGCAGGTCCCTTGTCACTGACGCTTCGATGTCCTCTACCGACGCGTACCGCTGTCCCTTCATCTTCAATTTCAACTTTGGAAACAGAAAATAGTCCGGAGGGGACAGGTCAGGTGAATATGGGGGGTGGTCGATGGTTACAACCTGCCTGTGCGCCAAGAATTGCTGAACAATGATGGATTTGTGTGACGGTGCATTGTCATGCAAGAGACACCAGTTTCCACTGTCCAACATTTCGGGTCTCACACGCCGCATTCTTTTCAGTAGCCGGTGTAGTACATCCTTGTAAAAGGCACCAGTGACAGTGGACCCTTGTCGAAGGAATTCGTGGTGGATAATTCCTCGACTGTCGAATAACACGAGCAGCATCGTCTTTGTTTTTGATTTTGACGCACGAACTTTCATCGGTCGACCCTTTCCCAGACTTGTCCACTCCGAACTTTGGCTTTAAGTTTCCGAATCATATTCGAGGCACCACGACTCGTCTCCGGTGACGATGGGTTTCAAAAAGTTAGGGTCTTCATCGGCCGCGGCAATCAAATCTTCGGAAGAAGCAATTCGGTGTTCTTTTTGCTCCGTAGTCAGAGTGTGTGGCACAAAGCGCGCACAGAGTTTCTTTTTCTTTAAATCCTCCGTCATTATCGTAAAAACAGACCCTACACTCATGTTTAAAGATTCCGCAATCATTTCTATCGTCATTCGACGGTCTGAGCGCACCAACGCTTGCACTCGCTCGACATTTTCATCAGTCCGACTCGAACGTGGACGACCACATCTCTCATCATCGTCCGTCGCTTCTCTTCCATCTTTAAACCTTGCAAACCACTCAAACACACGCGAACGACTCATAGCCTCGTCACAACAGTTTTAATCATTTCATAGGTTTCTGTGGCCGTTTTACCCAATTTAAAACAAAATTTAATGTTCGTTCTTTGCTCCATTTTTTAACGATGACACGACCACTATGACACACCACACTCGAGTGAACGCTGAGAAGTTGGAACTCATCCAAACGGAATAAAACTTCGCGCATGCGTCGAAGAAGGTTGTTGCGACGCGCTCCATGAATTGCGCAGAGATAGCGCTACCTGTACTGTTTTACTAGCGGCAGTCCTGGAACTTTTTGAATACACTGTGTATAATGAAACACGTGGAATGAAACACATCGGCCATGCAGACCGACACTGGGCTACGCCATCACCATGATATTGCCTCTCTCTCAGTTACTGTGGGATAAAATAGCTAGAACTTGGCTTCGAATCATTGCATCTAATTAATTAAAATTTTCTAAATCCTTATATATTTTTGTAAATATTAATGTTAAATTAGCTTATATTTTTGTAAAAATAATGTTATATTAGCGTCACCTATTCCCTGGTGATAATTGAACAATATAAACAGTGTTATATTTTACTCTAATTTCAGTTTTGAAGAAATATTTCGGTCTTGACCACGTTTTAAACATTATTTCATTCCAGGCATATTTTTTCTTCTCACTTACAACTTACTTTCGGAACATACAGGTAGTGCCACCTGTCGTGACTAACAAACAATGAAATTCTTATTTTGAAGAGCATGCAGAGAAAGGAATTCATTAATAAGCTTTACATCATATTTGAAACAAGGATGGTTTGCTGAATGAAATTGTTCGCACTGAATTTTCATATCGTGACAAACACAAAGTCAAGTTATAGGCATTTTACCAATCAGAACATTTTTAAAATTCAATTCGGGATAGAGAGTAAATATACTTTAATAAAATTTTATGAGTAAAGTAAAGCCAATGTCATGTAAAAAAATGAAAAATAGTTGGTTAAGGAATTTCCCCAATTAAGTCATTTAAAGATAATGTGTCAGAAATAAATTGTTAAAAGCAAATATATTTAAAAACAAAACATCAAGTCAAAATATGTCTCACAGATGATAAATGCAATGGTCACACATTGGGGGATTTTCTCTCAGTAAAGCCATTGTTTCCAAAAAAAAGTGAAGCCGTTATCTGGTGGTCGCAGTATTGCGGTGTATGTCATTAATCTTTTTAATCAAATATTTCCTATTAAACAGCATTTCAGGGTAGTAAGTAACGCTTCCACTGTAAATGACTGTCCTGATTTACTTTCCCCTTGCATTCATGAGTCTTTAGGAAATCTCCCCATCTGGTTTACATAGACAGCGCTTTAGTGTCTTAATCCACCACAATAATGCAGCCTCCAGATAAAGGCTTCGTTATCCTAGGAAACCATAGCTTAATATGAACTTATGCATAAGTCTCTGGTGTCGGATTCGTAAATATGTTATAATTATGTCTTGATTTGCAATAATGATGAATTCCAGTGTGAAATGTTCATTTCACAGGATTAAATGAATTGAAAATGTCAAGATTCTACTGATTCTCATAGTGGTCATGGGTATCTAATTTAATGTCTTCTACGATATAACATTCTGGATTGGCTTGAGAAATTACACCAACTAGAGCTAGAGATTTAGCTGCAAATTCGACTGTTTCGTTGCCGTTGATTCTCACTTGGAGAGTATCAAACGAAGCAATAATTGGATATGGTGAAATGTCAGGTAATGGATTAGTGTATCTAGATTTGAAACAAAGAAAACAATTTATCTAGTTATTCATAACGAATTCGGATATATATCAAAACACAGAGCCACACGCACAGTTTATATAACGTAATAACTATACTTAATTCACATGTAGGTATTAAAATTTTTAACCTATAATGAACAGATTGATACTCACTAAATTTCTTAGACTTTTCTTACCACCAACTAATGTGTAAAGCAATTACCTGCATTGGTGTGCTTTGAGCCGATAGAGATGTAAATCCAACGATGTCACTGAAGTAAATTGTTACACCATCAAATGCTTCCGCTGTTACTGATTGACCATGTATAAGTTGACTAGCGACAGACCTGTGTATAAAATAAATAAAATATTTACTCCGTATTCAATGTATTTTTATGCAATATATTTTTCAACTGTATAGTGATTTATTATAATGTGGTCAGTACCGATTTTGCGGGTTCTTTTATGGAACAAATTTTGACTCGAATAATTATTCGATGACCCAAAATGTAATAATTTAGAATTATTGGGATAGAATATTGTTTTATTTCACACTAGTAACAGTTTCAAAAATATATTTGGCTATAGCCTGCAACGTAAATAGTATTTTATCAACGCATCATGTTGTCTTCTTATTTCTCATCATCTGAAATTAACATTTTTAGTTTACGCGAATCTTTGTTCTAGTGGAACTTAATACCACTACTTTCCGTGACAACAACTAAAAACCGATTTTAGATCTATTCGTAAATTGTAATTAACTGGATTTTAACTAATCCAGATTTAAATTGTAATGTATTGGATTTCAAATGATAGGATGAAAGATTATTTATTAACCCTTTAAGCGGTCAATTATTTTAACAGAAATGCTTCCAAAAAAGGCATATTTTTTATTGCATATAATTAAGTACCATGCTATGATATTCAAAATATCATAAGAATATATTTGCCCTCCAAGTGAGAGGGAAAATTAAAATAAATAATTTGATTGGTGGATTCTCCCTCCATTTTTTATAAAATAATATAATTCCTAGGGGGAAGAGAAAAAAAGAAGAAGAAATGCTAAATGATAATTATTTAAATAAAAATATTTTAGACATGTTTTTATGTGGTGGATACTACACATACTTAACAGAATAAGAATATTAAGAATTTTTTTCATTTTTTTTTTTTTCACTTTTAATGCTTTTACAACATTTTTTTATTTTACAATTTTGGACACCGTAGAACGATATAGAGTAGAACAAAAATTCCAAAGAAAAGTTCCCGCTTTCCAGCTACATAGAAAAACCCGGATGAAAAGCATTTCATTTACATGGACAAGCCACGCCATCTGTTGAAAAATAATAATACTAAATAGTCTCTTTCAATACTGAAAAAAGCGGGCAAACCAGAAAAGGAAAGGAGAAAATATCGATGCCCGTACGCCGTACGGGCAAATCAGATGAGGCCAATTTCGGGTAGCACGTACACTGTACGGGCAAACTGCTTAAAGGGTTACATCGCACTTAGAAGCTACACTAGACTATCATTTCCATTTCAAAGTAGATCGATTGGTTTTCGTTACAAAAAATGTAAGTATGAACAAGTTATTGACTAAGAGGATACAAGTTGTGGCTATTATATAACGAGATTGACGCGCACGTGTTTTTGTGTGGTTTAAGCGTTTTCAAGATGGCCGAGAAGACGTCGAAGATGATTCACACCCGAGTCGCTCTTCCACATCAAAAACGGATGATATTATCGAAAAAATTGAAAATCTTGATCGATCTGACTATCGGCTTAAGTATTCGTGAGATTTCTGAGGATTGTAGGAATTGAAAAAGAATATGTACGGCAAATGTTTCCTCCGAGACAAACGCCGGCTCATTCCACATTGTCTGTCAAGAGGTTTCTAGCCAAGAACAGCGGCTCAGTGTTAGACCATCCATCTTGTTCACTGGATCTTGCGCCATGCGACTTCTATCTCTTTCTAAAGGTGAAATCTGCATTGAAAAGAACGAGATTTGAGTCCTTTGAAGCTATGAAAGAGAAACGGCACGCGTCCTGAAGAAGCTGAGAGAAGAAGACTTCCAGCACTGTTTCGAACAATGGAAGATTCACTTGGAGCGTTGTAGGGAGAGAGGAGGGACGTATATTGAAGATAATAATAAATGAATATGTAAGACATGAAAATGAAATGCTGAAAAGCGTCAGCCTTATTATTTAATAGCCGCAATTCGTAAAAGAAATATTCATAAAAACGTCACTTTTGGTAAAAAAAGCTTGTTTTTAAATTTTTGGCAACACATACTTATTTCTATTTTTTATTTTTAGAATGCATTGGTTCTTATAATCGTGCTTATAGTAAAATAAATAAAAATTATACAAAACTTTTTTGTGGGAGATTTATTTTAAATTTTATATGAATTCCATCACTTAAGTGTAATAAAAGTAATGGACTTTAGTTTCTTGAATATTATTTTTATTATTGATACGTGCAAACCTTTTGAGTTTTAAATACAATCACAAATCAATATAACATAACATAATATTTTAAATTTTTTAAAATTAATGTAACAAATATGAAAAATAATTGTTTGTATTTTTGAATGATCGTCCTCAATGATATATATAGTTATCATTGATTCATTCTAACAAAATATAAAAATTGCTTTAAAGCTTGGATCTCGTAAAAATTTTAATCTATTCTTACAGGCATAAACGTTTTAATGCATTTGTCTCATTTACACTGAAAAATATTTGTTAAATAATCTAATCACTTTGTTGATGCTATTGAATGTAATAATTTTGTTGTTAATCCTATAGTTTTTTTCTAATGAAATTGTCATTCTTTTTCAGATACCTCTACGAAAAGTTCGACTTCATTTGATACACAGTCGTTTATTTCCCTTGTAGTAGTTGTTTCCAATGTAGTAGTTGTTTCATCTACAGTAACAAGAACTATAAACTAATTGAAAGTCAAAAAATAATAGATACTTTAATACAAATTCCAACAACATCAAGTAGTATGTGCTAACGGGAATTTTTCAAATAGTTCTACATTTTCCCCTTTTTTTTATCATAAATATATATTAATGTTTCCAAATATAAATGCATGATGTGCTATCTGAAAGCCTATATAATAGTGCATCTTAATACCGACATAATATTTTAATAACGAATTGATTAATCGTAGTTATTGTATTATAACTCTGAAACTAAAAGTAATTCTAAAAGTTATTCGCCATTTTCTTTTGAAAGTATAAGCCTTTACACAAATACACTTATAATCAAGAACGATACGAAACAAAATTATTATAACATTTTATTAGCTGACCTCACCTACATAAATAATTTCAATAGATTTTGGTAAGGCAAATAAATCAAAGGATTCTTTCTACCCGAATCACGTAAACCAAGCTCATTTTGATATTTTAATTCTTTTTATCTTTTGAGCCAAATGTATTCGCCTGCCCAGAAATAGATGATATTAAAGGATTTAATTCTATTGGTGTGTGAACCGTTAAAACGTGACTACGTTGCAAAACTGTTCAGCACAAAAATGGTTCGATATTAAAGTAATAAGACAAGAATTTATTCATGGAAATCGTTCCTTACAAAGTTGTATAGAATGCATTTATTCAAAGTTCTTCTTATGTGAGAATTGAATATTAAAAATTTCTTTTGATCCTAAAAAGAGGCGTGTTCTTTATTTAGCGGAGAATTTTCTAACCTGACACAATTATCTTATTCCGAAATTTATTTATTATTAATGACAAAAGAAATCATGCAAAAAAATTTTCGTTGTTTGTAACAGAATTATAAATATGGAAAGTATTATATAGAGGTTTATATAAAGTACTATATATAGAGTATATAGAGGTTTATATAAAGTACTATATATAGAGTATATAGAGGTTTATATAAAGTACTATATATA
>BMAW01095122.1:26574-51167 GCA_019974015.1 Nephila pilipes
CCCTTGGTCCAGGGTTCGAATCAACGCTGCCGCTTCTCGATCGCCGTATATCTTCTGGTTGAATAAGGGCAGTCGCCAGAAACAAAAGTCTCTAAATAGCTTGTTGAATTGCACATCCATGAGTTGCCCAGCACTAAGTTAATAGCGTTGCATTGCGTATTACGTCATGAGGTTGTGGCGGAGAGTTTGTCAAAAGCGTATGTAAAAGCAAGACAACGATCTTACTGCTCAAAAAGTTAAATGATGAAATTATGGGAAACTGTTGCATCGGGTAGTGAAAAACATTGAATGGTGATGCTTTATCATATTTTCCACAAATTTTAAAACGCCACCAAAATCAAGTATATCTTAAAAGCTTTCTTGAAAGAAATAGGTATATATTAGAAATAATTATTTAATTACATTTTCCGTGTAATCTAAATCTTAACCGATTGGCTCATTCTGCGATACATAAAAAGCTGAATCTGATTTATGCACGTTAACAAATTACATACAATTTTTTCAAATAAATGTTATAAATAGTGCTTCTGAGTATTTTTAGCTTGAAACGCATTATCACATTTTACATTAACTTATATAAAAGAATTGTTTCACTTAATACTGTTCGTATTATGAGAAAGATTTTAGAACGAATTATTTGACCCTTCATGTGAGGCTTCCCTGCATATCTTTAACAACAAGATATAATTATACTTTAGAACACCAAGATATTTTGTTTCAGTAAATTAATAGCAAACTGAGAAAATCTGGATGAGTATGAAACTACGAAATAAAATTTTTCCCTCTTGAGCGAACGAAACAAATTAAAGTTTGTTCCTCTCAAAAACAGACAAGCTTCTTATTTTGAGTAAAATAGGTTTTATGTTACTTTTTTACTCATTATGAACAAATTTCATTTTTCAAAAGAAAATCCTGCAATGGGTAGTGTAATTGCTTCTTGATAAGTAAAAGTTCTTTTTATTTTTGAAATGGCAACAGGAACGTATTTCAATGCCTTTTGTAGCTCTTATGAGCGAATATACAAGATAACATTTACGTATTTTTTTAGAAAAATCGCGTGGATGTTTTTATTTCTACAGTAACGTACGAGCAATTTTTGAGAAAAAACTCTATTCTTTAAAACACTTTTTCAAGCATTTTGGAATTAATTTCTTTTTTATAAAACCACTCTAATGAAATGTGTCATTGCACCACGGCAAAAATACATTCTATTTTCGAGAAGAAACTTAACATATCAGATAGTTTTTTTATATTTATAAAGATTTATTCATGAATTTTTTGACCATTTCTTGAAAGGTTCCACACTCAAATTTATGTTTATTGCAATAGAATTTTCGATTAAAAAATGCGCTTTCCAAAATCCCTGATGTACATTAATGGTTTGAAATAAAAAGGATTCTAATTAGAATAACAAAATATTTACTCAATACTGTGTAATATAATTGTACTAGATGTTTGCGTTCCAAAATTAGGTTAATAGAAATGATTTAAGGATAGTAAAATTAAGATGTTACAAATAAATAGTAGAAGCGATGTAATATACGCTGTACGCATGCAGGCACACTTTCATCACCTTTCAATAAAATTTATTAGTAGTATCATTCAACTTTGATTAGATTGAATTGCAAATATATTTCAAACCCTTTAGTATTCCAAATTCAATTCCATCAAATGCAATTTCATCCTTTTATTTTACAGCACTTATTACGAAATTTTAGTTTGAGTGAATAAATGAATTAAAATTTTTAAGAAAGAGATCATATGAATTAATGAAATACCTTATAACACTTTTTATGTATAGTTTAGTTTAGTTTATGCTTAACGTCGCACTAGAAGCAACACGAGGGCTATTGGTGAAGGACCTCGTAATTTTGAACCACGGTCAAGTGACGAGGACGACATATCAACTGGCACCCCCTTCTCCGAACATCCACACCACAACAACGGGAGGACTTTGGGTCCCGATAGATTTAACGTGCATCAGCCCCAGCTACATGGCAGGTCTTTAGAGGCCAAGGATCGAACCCGCAACTGAACGAAAACCGTCGGCCACGAATCCGAAGCTATGACTTTTAGATTACCGCGGCCTCCCTTTTAATGTATTATAATAATACGTAAATAGAATTATACATTACGCATAGATTTGTACGTTTCAAGATAACTAAGCTTTTCTTTCAACTACCATATGAACAGTTAAATGACAGAATAGATAGTTTACGTAAATATATATATATATATATATATATATATATATATATGCAGAGTATTTCGCAACTTATGAGAGAAAACTTAAAGGTGATAGAAAATATCTAAACAAGCAATTTACACCTTAGAATACATAGGCGGAGAGCAAACGGTGAACTGCTGGAAGGCATTGTAATGGAAAGTAAAACGCACGAGTTTTCTTACACATAGTCATTTCTACTCTAGAATTCAGGAGGCTTGGCGACGTACAGTAATTAGGAAAATGCCATGCCTTCTTAATCCATAGATTTAACATTATATTAAAAAGAAAATAATTATTAAGGAAATTGGTAAAATGTAAAGAAAGAACAATTCACTGCCAATAAAATTCCTTGCACCTCAAAACATGTCAAAATGGAAAACAAATTTAAAAGAAATCATTTGAATTGCTTTAGAAAAATGTAGTAATTCAACAAATGTCTTGAAATTCTGAATAACAGACACAACTCTCACTCATTTTTTGACTACCTGATTAGAAATAAATTTAGGATATCATTACACTGAATTTAAATTACACTGAATTTTGTTTAATCCGATAGGAACCTAAGGGAGAAAGTTCTATTTTATAACCTATTTTAGAGAAGGAATTTTATGACAATACGTGCGTCAGTTGTGACGCAAACAATACACTATCTATATTTCTTATATACAAGGTTTATCCAATAAATATCAAGATTAAAGTCAGGCTAAAATAAATATATCGAAGATATGTGTTTAATGTATTAATAATTTTCAAAATACGACTTTTCCGCAAGAAGTTATCATTTCCATGATTTTTACATGTCTTCTTACAAATTCTGAAACACGATAACTGTAAAACTGATCAGGTATACCGTAGATGCCCCGGTTGAATTACATCAATCATTCCATAACGATGTCCATTCAGAATTATTTTTTTATCCCACGGAGCAAAACGAAATAAGAAGGAATGTAAGGTGGTTAGAGCAGCTTCGCGACATTGTATTTGGTAAATGCTTCCCTCACAATGCGCGACGTGTGACAGTTCTCCGTCGTGATGGAGCATTCAGAATAGAGGATTTCCTTCTAATGATCCTTAAGCACTCGAATTCTGTATAAAATTTTCGGTTCACTATTTGTCCTGTAAAAACGAGCTCGATATGGACAAATCTTTCGTATAGAAAGAGACAAGAACACTGACGTTATCCTTGCAATCTTTGAGTTATTTGTGGTACATATTGAGAACATGATTTCGTCCTTTTAAGTCTGATTGATCACATCGTAAGTTTCCGTAACACAATTGCTAAGATTAGCGTAATATTTGATGTTACAACGGTCCTCTACGATCCGTAGTATTTTTGACCGCAATGCAAGCACTACATACAATTTCACTTTGGGCTAGGTCTACACACTCTGCAATGGCTCGGAAGCAACTGACACGTTTTCCCAGCTTACATCACAAATTCCGCTACCTATTTTACCTATAGATAATATCCTGTACCTCATTCCTTAGTCTGGAACAAATCAGTCCCGATACTTAAGGCTCCCGTCTACCCGCCATTTTGATTTCGTGGACGCAATGTTAATCCTATGGAATTTTGACTTTAATTCTCACATCTTTATTATTTGAACTATTTGAATGCAATAAAGTGCATTCGAAAGAGCAAAAAATAATGAATGCTTCTGTGGAATTACTTTTTCCCTCCAATTCTTAAAAATATTCTTATTCTTATTTTAAATATTCGTTTTTGAGTTTTCCGGTTTTTAAAGAATATTTTCAAATATTTTTAAAAATTGGAGGAAAAAAGTAATTCCACAGAAGCATTCATTATTTTTTGCTCTTTCAGATGCACTTTATTGCATTCGAATAGATCAAATAGTAAAGATGGGAGAATTCAAGTCGAAATTCCATAGGATTAACATTAAGCTGAGGAAATCAAAATGGCGGGTAAATGGGAGCCTTAAGGGACAAACTATATAATATATATATAGATATAATTTATTTCAAAGGAATTCCTTCTATAGATGTTCTCAATTATCTTGGAACACTGAAAGAGCTCAAGATTTCTTAAACTATTGTATCAGTATTTTCAATTAGTTTTACATTTCTTATAATGTATCTAATAATGAAAAATATTTTATTATAGGAAGATAGCATCTAAGTTTTTATTTTACCTTTTGGAGACATATCATTTCCGGTGTAGAAGACTCCTTGACGAACGACAATCTCATGGGCGATTATGGCAAACGAGTAAACATCCCCTTTCTGACTGCCTTCTAAGGGTGGGCTGTGCATCCGCAACAACTCTGGGGCTGTCCATAGTTTACCTAGAGATAAAAATTAATATTTTTGTCATTTTTATCCATTGGTTAGCTCATTGTTTTTGTCAGCTGGTTGATTAGACGTTTAAAGTTATTGATCGAAGTAATTGACTTTTATCAATATCACACTTAGAAGTAACACGAACACCCTTGCTCCAATTGTATATAAGAGTATAATAATTAACATACTAATTTTAGAGCACGTCGAGTAGCGAGGAAGACACTTGATATAAACTTAAGGGGACCAGATTTTAACATTCGAAAAGCGGGACACCATTGACAGGGGGGAAGGTTGATTAAAATTTGAGTACCTAAAAAATGCCTACCTTTGGCATCTAAATAAATTACTTACCTAAATCATCAGGATAGCTGATTTGTTGACATTACTTGTTTAACTGGCACTAGCACGCAGTACAATATGTATTGCATGAGAGACAGTTACAAAACTAAATATGCGAAGGCGTTACTTCGTGGACGACCCACAAACTTCTTACACCCTGACCCTTTTCCTCTCTAAAATCTCCCTCCGTTTCCAATTTTTTTTTTAAGATGTAAATCCCTTGCAACAATGTTCCAAATGATGCTAGATTGCTAGCGGAACATGCTGCCATAAGAATAAAATCTATGAATGTACAAAACGGGACATTCTCTCTTCGTTTTACAGCTACAAAATGTTTTCGTCGCTTCCAATGCCAAAAAATGCCACTGTTCCTTAAGTCCGAACAATGGTGGTGGTATTCTAGTAACTGGTCAAGGTGAACTTTGATAAGCGTTCCTGATAATCAATTCTCAACAATTATTTTTATTATTAAAGTTCAATAAAATAAAAAAACTCACAAAAATAATGTAAAGCTCATATTCTGGTGAAATAGCTACACAGAAGCCGAAAACTGTATATTCCCTTCCCGTTCTCTCACCGTTCCCTAGCTTGTCATGCATTCTTTCTAAAAATCAGAACTTTCTTAAGTCCCCGCGGGATAAATTGTTAAAAAGTGGGACTGTCCCGCTAAAAGTCGGACGTCTGGTCACCTTCATAAACTCCACACTAGACATGTGTGTCAATTCCAGTTGTTCAGCGACGGAGGGCATACGGAAATTCTATCCTCCATAAAGATTGCTGAATAATGAAATTTAAAAACCAAAAACTTTCTACTGAATTTCTTTAGATTTTTTTTAAAATTAATATTTGACATCCGGGGAACTTCACACAAGCATATCATTTTCACTTCGAAAATAAACAAAGAAATTTAAAATTTATTTTGAGGTATGAGTTTAAATAGGAGGTCCATTCCTTATAAAAATTTCTCAATACGCCCCTGTTCAATACTATTTAAAGTGTTGTAATCCGAAAGTAGAGAGAAAGTATTTGGCGAAACCAGGACACATAAATCTATGATTAATTTCATTACGAACGACTAAAAGAATCGAGTCTTTGTCCATTTAGTTTCGGATGATTCCGTTTCACAATTGATTGGTAGAGAATCTTGTGATTCGTCGCTTTCCTGCAGATAATTATAAAAACATATGAATCGTTGAAAAATGTACAGACAATATAGTTTACAAAAAAATTATTCTGTTTGGCATATATATCTGCATATATTAAGTGTATATAACGTATTTTATATGTAGGGTTTGACGCTTCATCTTATCTATTATAAATATTTGAGTCGTCATAACTTAATTGAATTGACATACGCAAGAATAATCAGACAACTAAAAATATTTGAGTTAATTTTATTCTTCAATAAAAAAAATAATCAAAAATCGGATGAGTATCATGAATGCGAATCAGAAACTTTCATTTAATTAATGAGTATCTAGAGGTTTTAACTTATCTGACCAATATTAAAGGTGAACCCGACTCAGAAACGAAAACATTTTAATCAGTAATGTGAACTAAATATGTGTGGAGTGCTGAATTACTTTTATCCTTCCCGTAAGAACACGTCTTTTCTCGTTATTCAAATTTTCCTATCTCTCTTTTTACTATAACTTTAAACTTTTCGCAGCTTATAAAATCTATCAGATCCATCTTATTCACGACATGTCAATATATTGATTCTAATTTACATGAGTCACATTTTATTCACAAGCAGAGATTCTCAAACCAAATAACGTCATAGTAAAGGCTTCAAAGGTTAATTGAATGGTTATTACAGTATGTAACTTGTTGTAGGGTATCTTTGACTTATAATTGGATTACTAATTATTCGGATTTATATTTTTTAACATTAGATTCATTCAAATGGTTTTAAAAAATTGTGCACAACACACAGAAATTCAATCAAAGTATGTGTAATTTTTTATATAATGTGAGAAATACGTAGTATATGTTTTCTTCAATATGACTTGTAAATAAATAATGCTTTCCAGTTATCCAAATATAGTAACAGAGAAATAAATAATCATCTTTTGGCATTCAATAAGAAGGTGGGTTTACATCTTACAAACATTAAATTTCCATATATTTTCTTAACGCCAAAATTTCGCAAAAATCCTGTCAAATTTCGAAGTATTACTAATGGATATAACACCTATATCATTAAATCTGGCAAACTTCTACAATCCATTCTTCAAAAATCTATTGACAATATTGAAAATACTGCCATTATTAAAAATAGTTTTGAAATTGTCAAAAGCATGAAGGAACAAGAGGTATTCTCTATACATGGATATGATTTTGAAGACCTTTTTAACTCAATAGATATTCAAGATTTAATTAAGGTTCTTGCAATTTTATACAATAAATATCATTTTAATCATACAATAAAACAGGAAAAATTCAATACTCTCATTAAACTTGTATTACAAGAGTATTTTATAGTTTTCGGTCAAAATCTCTATAAACAAATTCAGGGTCTCCCTCAGGGAGGTCCAGCTAGTAATTGTCTGGCCAATTTTTATTTACATTTTTATGAATTAAAACAGATTGACAATGATTCTTACTTTCTTTTTCGTTACATAGATGATCTAATTATTTTAGGTAAAACTGAGGATTTTAAACCAAATATTTCATTTTACCCTAATTATCTCAAATTATTAAAAACTAATCTTAATTCAAATACAGTAGAATTTTTAGATCTCGATTTGCAAATAGATGACAATAGACTAAATAGTAATATTTATGATAAAAGAGAGAGATTCGAATTCCATGTAATTAAAATACCTTTTTGGAACAGTAATCTACATAGATCCATTTATAGGAATATTTTATTGGGCTTTTTATTACATAATAATAAATTAACCACACATAAAATAGATAAGTTTAATAACATTAAAAAAATTTTCAACAACTATTTGGATCATGATTATCCAATAAATTTCTTAAATACTTATATACATCACAAATATATTAAACATCTTTGCGAATCGTGATCCAATTTCAAATCCACCACACAACAATAGGTCCACGAAGTCGGCTTGTTAGTGGTCTAGCCGTGAAGAATTTATTTATTTACATTTACACAGCTTACTTTTTTACTCACTCTCTGGACCGTTATACTCCTTTACCATACAACTTATTACCAACCAATTGTTTGCATCCTTTTACATTTTATTACCAATCAAACAATGATTTAAATCTTTTTTTAATTTATATGGTGATGATGTGTTATATTTTTTTCATTTTGAGTATATGATATATATCTTGAAGCTTAAAGAAAATTCCGTCTTACTACTCACATATTTGAATCTTCATTTCTTTGAATTTTGTAAGTAATTTTTATATTTTGATTTGTTGATAATTTTTGGAATTATAGATTTTATTTTTTGTAGATTTTATCGTTAAAAAATTTTTTTTGAATTTTTTTGCATTTTTTAATCATTGAACTCTTTTGTAATTTGGATTTCCCAATTCAGCCTACCAGGAATTATAGATTTTATTTTTGTAGATTTTATCGCTGAATTTGTTTGCATCTTTTAATCATGAACTCTTTTGCAATTTGGATTTCCTAATTCAGCCTACCAAGTCGCAAAGGGGGAAGGTTGGTACCATTAAACTAGTTTAACCCCGCTTAATCGGTCCTCAGCCCGATACTGCTTTTTGACTTGCTAGGTTCCATATTTTCATTTATTTTTCTTTCATTGTTACATTTCTTTCTGAATTTTTGTCTTTTTAAATATTTTAAATTATTCTTTCATAAATTTTCAGAATATATATAAATATATATATATATATATATATATATATATATAAATAACCTTCTAGAAATATCTCCCATATTTATTTACTGAAATTTATTGGAATAGATATGAATTGAAGAGAGTTGAATCTTCTAGTATTTTCTATATAAACTTCTTGCTGAACGATCACGTCACGAATTTTCAAGATCAAAATAATTGACTTTTCTCAAAATTCCTCAAGATAAATCACAAAACAATTGACTATTTTCTTAACTTTCCTTAAACTTCACTCCCAGTTTGAAAACTTTATTTGTGTACTTTATCATACCAGTCTTGAGGTATAAACTAAAAACTCGCTTCGTTTTCTAAATGCCTGCAGAACTGTCTATAACAACGTCAAATAGTGTTATCAAATCGATATAGAATTGATTTTATGTAGTTACGATCCTAATAGACTTATTTATGTTTTCTTAAAGTAAAAGCTTATTTTTTTTTATCCTTACCCAATTAACAGAAATGAATACGTTTGATGAACAAAAGTTTCGAACAGAGATTATATTTCTTTAGTCTCGAGTAGAGATAAAAATCCTTCACACATTTCAATAAACGTGACAATACCTTTAACTTTCAAATTAATATATTGCTTTGAATTATAGTGTGTGACTAAAATCTTATAAAATTATGAGTTAAAAGTTAACTTTGATGAAAACAAATTTTACAAATGTATATAAACATTCGTAAGTAAGAGAAATTCTTGGCCATCGCCTTATTAAATCTTCAATAAAAATTCACGGAATATTTTAGCTTGCAAATAGATGTCAGTAAATGATTTTTCAAACAACAAATCAAATCAAGTATTTATTGATCCCCAAATCGTAAATTTATTAGTGCATTATAACTATAAACGAGATTATTTACAAAATATTGCTTAAAAGTATTTAATTAATAAAATTTTGCAATAGATAGCAAGCAAACTATCAACATATTTCTTTCTATTGAAAAATACTTAATCTTATATAAATACAAATATTTTTATCTTCAAGAATGATACCAAATATAACAACAAAATAATTATAGCAAACGATTCAACGATAAGAAATCAAAATAATACGAGTATTTAGGTATTAAATTTAAGGCATACGATAAAATACTTTAGTAGACGATAATCGATATTAAAGCTATCGATAATTTTCTGTTCAAATATAAAAAATCAAGCAAACGAAAAATTACTAAAACTAATTTATCTTAAGAGAAAATGCAACTATTTTTTTCCGCAAAATGAAAATAACATAAAATATATGTTATGTAATTGATGTTATGAATGTATGTTCTAAGAAAATGGCCTTTTAGCCTCAGATAAGATCTAATCAGAACATTTCAAAAGATCATTTTTAATTTATTAAGAATCAGTATCACATAAGTAGCACTTCCCAAAGTATTTAATAAAAGGTAAAATATAAGTTGGAAATAATAATAAACAACAAGAGTAATACTTAAATTTGATCCATACAGTTGAAAGTTCTTTGGAATAAACATTTAATATAAATGAAAAAAAAAAAAAAAATTGTAATATCAATTTTTAGATTGTAATTAATTATTTTGTAAACCTAAATGGTCCATTTTTTAAATGCGATTATAATAATTAGATAAACATTTTCAAAATGCAACCAAAATATTTTGGTACATAATTTTTTTATTAAAAAAAATACCTATGGGTGATTAGCTTATCAAACTGGTATTAAACACTCAATAGTTTCTTATTGTTGCAAAAGGATGACATTTAAATTAAACATTTCCAATTATACAACTATAATATAGCATTCTGATGGAGAGTTTTCTCACATAGATGTTACAAAAGACATTAGAAATTTTAATAAACATTATAATCTTTTAATATATTTTAATGTACAGCATAGCATAAGCACACTTTTGGATGTATATATTTTCCTTTTTAGTTTCTTTACTTTTCAGTCTATCAGTTAAAATCCGCTATGGCGCTTAAACTTAAAAAAACACCATAAATTTTCCTCTACCTCATAAAAGATTTAGATTCAGTAACAAACATTGAACACATAAAAATATCACTGGTAAACTCAAATGCCTTACAAGCCACCTAGAACTGACATTTTCTGAGCTTTTTAATGTGATTTCCTAAGCCCTTTAATCGATCAGTGCTGTCTCTTCCACTGAACTTAATAACAAGTCAATGTCAATTTTGACACATGGATTCCAGTAATTTAAAAAATAATCTTTCAGATAATGCTTTTAAATCAGTTTAGATGGTTTTGCAAATATTTTTTTTCAGTTTAAAAGATATTTTTCCTGTCACAAAGCGTCTATTATTACATTGATATAAAATCGATCCAATACACTAAATGAGAATTATGTCTTAATGGCTTTAAATTGAAGATGTTAAATTACATTCCCAAGTTCTTAAACGTTTTCGTAATTTAAATGTTTTTTTTTTTTTTTTTTTCCCATTTCAGTGTTCTTGTTGATTGGTTTTCAAGTTTGAAATCCCAGGAATTGTTTAAAACATTCATTTTATCATTTCAATTACAACTGTTTCACTTATATGTTAGATTTATCTTAATTAACTAAAGAAATATTTTATTAAAATTATATTCTTGAAAAGAACCGAAATTAAAGAAATTAAATTTTTCGCTTCATCATTCCTAAAATCCATGGCTTCGTTAAAGAAGTTAAAAAATATATCTGACATACATAAATTTAGTATCAATACTTCCAAGAATTATTTTACCCGCTTTATCACAAAGCACGAGTTTAAGGATTCCTTAGTGAGAAAAAAAAACCATTTTCTTCATGTTGTATGAGTTTATTAAACGTTCGTATGTATATATATATATACACAGAGGTTTTTAATTTGATTCAATTTTTATTCATCTTTTTTACGTAGTTTTATAAATGTTTTCTTTTGTTGATTTTGGATTTTAATTGATCTTTTATTTTAGTGTGTTTTAATAATAATTTATTTGCTTTATCATATATATATATATATATAATCAAAGAAATATTTTTGGGCTGATTTATTGTGATTTAATAATGGATAAATTAGACAATATTTTATTCTTTTATTTATTTTGTATCATATAGAAAACAATCTTTTATGTAATTTTTGAACATTTTAACTTACTGTTAGAGTAATCTATTTGGAAAAGATCGTTAAACTACTTTTGGGGACGTTTCGTAATTTAAATTGCATTAAAATTTCATTTCTTTTTCCAATGAAAGGAAACATTAACTAATTTAATTAGATGAAAATAAGAAGTGTGATGAATCGAATTCAGGATAGTGATATATAAGTGAAATAGAATTGAAAAGAGGACATATGATAAAGAGAAGCCGATAAATGTTTGAAGTTCATTGGAGTGACATATTGTAGTTGATAAATTTTAGTTAAAATTTGTTAGATTACTACGCTCTCCTGATTAGAGTGAAAAGTAATATGAGTCGAATCCGCTGCATTCGAGAAGTGTCTCATTCAATGCGAGTAAGTAGGTAAGCTAAGACTTTATTGTTGAATTCTAAGCAACAATTCAGGCTCATGGAGAGTTATTTGAAAGACAGCTATGTTGCATAATCTGTGAAGAAACTTAATGAACCACGTTTATTATATCTTACTGATTTTGATTGTATGATTGATTAGTTTTATTAACTTCGCATTTAAGCAACACGAGGGCTATTAGCGATGGACTTGGTAATTTGAACCATGCTTAAGTAACGAGGTTGGAACCTGAGCTGGCTTCTCCCTCTCCTAACTTCCACAACACATCAATGGGAGGACTTTGAACCTTGACAGATTTATCGAGCATCAACACTGGCTACACGGCGGGTCTGCAGTGGTATCGAGGCTCGAACCCACAACTCGACGAAAACCACCGGCTTCAGTGACTATGATTAGTAGGCTACCGCGGCCCTGTTAAATTGGATATGTATTATTATTAACTTCTTAATTAAGTTTTCGCGATGCTTGCATATTTAAATTATGAAGAGTAGGTGCTATAAGTTACATTTGTATTAAATATAACAAATGTAGCAACTTGTTATGTTTTAAGATTTTGCAGATGTATATTTAAAGAAAAGAATATCTAATATATTCAAATTTTTATTTAATACATTTGAATGACCGAACGTATTTGATATCTAATTGTTACAATGTGCTACACTGCTTAAACTGCCTTTTCTGTAAGGTGTGTTAGAAATATCATCCTTCTTTAGTTTTCAAATATTATTCTAAATTAGATGTCTCGGGCTATTACTTCGAATGTGATAATCATATTAGGACACATTAATTTTACTATGGAATTTGCTCTTTTGAATAACTTAATGAAATGTTTGGTAAAATAGAAATGATGAGACTTGTTTGGATATTTCGGCAATGTATTTTGAATAAAAACTTTTCAAATCTATGAACTCTGATAGTAAAAATAATTCAAACGAATCAAACTATATTGTGATGTACTTCCTTTATTATTCAACTCTGCAGCCATTTTAAAGACTAATTAAATAATCAATAACTTCACATCTCCTGTTGGACATACATAAGAGCAGAACAAAAAATTTTATTATCAATCATATTATGCGCAAGGTTGCTCTCTCACGAATCCCTCTTAACTCAATTAGTTATGTTCAAATAAAAATTCTTAGCTTCCTAAATCGAATATGGCGATTCAAGCACTTCTAGATTATAGCAGATTCGACTACTATTATTTTTATCATGAGACACTTCCAATAACTATTAATATAAACGATTAATTATGATGATTCATTCCAATCAGTTTGTCGTTATCCTCGAAATCCCATCTCTTCTTTTTCAATTCTCTTTTGCTTAGAAAAACTATCCTTAATTCAATTCACTATACTTCTTACCTTCAAATAATTTACGTAATAACACTCTTCATTTTGGTTAGGAAGGAAGTACTGTAACATCCGGTTAACCCGGGTGTTATCTTGTGCCATCACTAAAGTCTAATATTAAACAATATGACACCAATAATTACAGAACTACCAAAACAGCTTTCAACATTTATTAATATATATCCACTAAGACAATAATAATATAGCTCTCCAGGTTAAGTTTATCAACACTTTAATTCAACCCACCAATAATAATCTAACAGCTTCTTACCAACTGCAAGTCTGAATCTGGAACAACTGCTGAAAGCACTAGAACAATTCTCAATCCGAGTGGTTTACACTCGGACCTCAACTCTAATCTTTAAATCAGCCTTTCAATACTATAACATTTAGATTCCACCTCCTCTCGTTACAACGCCTCTCTGATCCTCCTTCTCCTCTCCTTCTCTACTCCTTCAGATGGAGTTTATATACTTCTTAATTTAACCGCTTCACTTCATTCCTAACTGCTTTGCATATTACATTCTTCATCACGTTTCATTTTTGGTTGGGCAAAGGTTGTTTAGCGAAAGCAATCAATCTCAATTGAAAGTCCCCAAGGTTAGTGAAGAGAAACCGCGAATAGCCCAATGTCACAGTACAATTTTATGCCATTAAAATTACTAAAATGTCCCCAATGTTTGTGAAAAGAAAATCGCGAATAGACCAAAGTCACAATATTAATCCTGTGATGCAGTTTAATTGCCTGAGAACTCTCTCTCGCGCGCTTTCAGTTACATTAAATAATTTTTTTATAAACACTAAATAACAATGTACGGAATGCGGCTTAGACCCATACTTAGCGACAGAAAATTGTTTGGCGATAATTCGCCAAATGTGGTAACCGTTTATGCGGCGGAACGTTACGGTAGACTAGATGACGTATACACGGCGACCCTAAAAATTGCTAATTTGGCTTTTTTTAAAATCGCTCTAATTTAACTCTAAATAACTTTCACACCAAAATTGCATAAAAATTGGATTTACCAAAGCTTATTCATTTGAATAAATTCTCATTTACTATTATTTTCTGAGGATTCCAAAAATGGAAAGTATGTTGGAATGAAAATCAATACATAAAAATAGAACTTACGCCTCCAGTGAGCGTATGAGTCCTCATTATCATTTTCGTCATAAATCCTAAGACTGTGAAGTCCGAAATCTGTGATCTTGAGAACAAAACGGCTATCCACAACGCAGTTAGTTGACTTCAAGTTGCCATGGGAACGAATTTCACTGCTGTGTAAATATGCCATCCCCTGTAATGTAAAAGTCACATTTTAGCCATAAATAAATGAACTTAAACAACATCGCAAATATTTAGGAAGAAATGACACAAAGAAAACATTAGCAAATATAAAACTGTGTACATTTACTTTATTTAAAAGACGAAAAAAGTAACAATAATTTATCAAACTCAATTTATTAATATATGCGCATAATTCAACCAAATGTGTTTGCAAATATGGAAGCAACAGGAAATAAAAATATGCAAAATCCAAAATGAGATTTGTTTGTTTATTTGTCTGAATTGTGTATAATTTACTACATGGAATGCTTCTTTATTTTAATTTAATACGTTGAATTGATTGAATATATTTAGTTTAATAATTGAATTAATTTATATTTATTGACTATAACGTTTCCATTCGCATAGAAACATCTTAAACTAAAATTAGTTTCCTCTCTGTAATAAGTTCTTAATCATCTGCTATATTTTACTTTTATGGCGTGGAAATGATTTGAAACACTTTATTTTTGAATCAAACGCGAGTAATTATCATTTGGTAGCAAATGTAATAAGAACACTTTTTATTCGAAATTATTTGTAGGAAATCTGATGATTTTTATTTAAATTACTACACACAATTTTAAAAATACATATGTATTTTAAAAAATAAAAATCGGGGGCATGATTTGAAAAGAAAAAAAAATTAGCTGTAAATATAACTATCAGTCTTATAAGTACGATTTTAATATTTTAAAACAGATGAAGCACATTTTCATGCAGCAAACAGACGTTACGAAATAATAATATGTTTAATGCAAGGAGAGGGAAATAAATTAAAATCTTTACGAATCCAAAATATCTTGGTCCTTTAAATCGTGAGTTTTATATAAATTCAATCTTTTTTTTCAATTATTAATTTAATCCTGGTTAATTAAAAAGTAATCAACTAGTCTTAAAATGATACAACTACAAAACTCTTAACTGCAATCTTCAGTACTTATAAGGGAAATGCAAATTTATTAATGCCGTAATTAGAAGAAACACTTTAGTTATTGGCGACGGACCTCGTAATTCTGAAACCTCGATCAAGTAACGAGGACAACACCTCAGCTGGGATTTCCTCTCTAAATTTTTTCACCACGCCAAAGGGAAAAATTTAAAGCCTAAACAGATTAGGCTCCGCTATTTATGGTGGGTCTTTAGTGGTATCACTTCTCAAAACCACAACGCGATAAAAGTAATATCTTGCTGAAAGATGGAAGAATCAACCGACATTATATTTTTATTTCATGCATTTACATTTCCACTTGAGCTAGCAGATGAGCACGAACTCATTTCAACTTTCAAAATAATTGAAAAGCAACAATTCATCTTCTGCGTCACATGTATCATAATGGCGACAGACAACTGGAAGATGTTTATGCCTTAGTATAAGGAATATATTCATCTATTGTCTCAGTGCAATGAGCATTGAGAAAAAAAAATAGGGATCTCATATGTTGGACCATCAATGACATTCTGAACTGGTGTTTCCAAATTAAGAACACTGTGCAAGAGAACAAGCCTGATAGAAACATAGTTTGTTACTTTACAATAGGCGCTTCAAGATCACAGATATTTCCTCCACTGCCGTCGGTAACTATGGCAGCAGCAATTGGGAATGGATATCTCTTTCCTCTCCCCCCCCCACTTCATTTTATTTTTGTAAACGGATTTTTTTTTAAAACGAAATTTTTTTTTTTTTTTTTTTTTTTTTTTTTTTTTTTTTTTTTTTTTAGATCATTAAAATATTTGCTTTAAATCTGCAAAACATTTTATAAATATTGTTAACATGTAATTAAAAACATTTTCTTACGCCTTTATATAACGAACACCTCATTGAAACTTATTAAATTAAATAAATTTGCAAACGTATTGATATTATATTAAAATTTTATAAGGATATGTTTTAATTATTTGTATACTTTCGTTTAAAAAATTATTATTTTGAAGAAAAGAAACACGTTATTTACAGATACTTAAAATAGATTTTACATCTAACAAAAAGTAAGTCCAAACTGAAAGGAATTCAGACCTTATCTGAAATTAATTAAATGAAAGGAATCAGACCTTAAATGCAGTGGCAACAGTACATTAGTCGCTACTATGGTAACCGATGAAGGAGAAACGAAAATGAGTAACCTTGACACGCCTATTCTAAAGAACCAGACTATAGTTCACACTGTAGATAAATCTCCAAAGTAATACTCTGTACAATCTCCGTTTTCTTCTGGCCGATTCCTCGGCAAATATAGGACGCTTCTCGGTAGATTAACCCGGCCAATTCCAACAACTTCACTGCACCGATTCCTAACTGATTATCTCCATCTTCACATCTCTGCGTACTTATAGCTGTTCAGACCAGATACGACCCCACGGGGGAAATTCAGAAAAGATTCATAGTTTTCATCGTAATTGATATATCAACAAGATTCCAGCACTTTTGGGGACCATCGTTTTGTCGCCGAACTCACGAAATTTCTAGCCACATCACCACAATTATAGCTAATTTGGTCATCGAGATTGAGAGGGTTTTGTTTAAGTTTCTTTTCGCATTTGATGAAATCTCTGTTAATGTATGTCTTTCCTTATAAGTGCAATATTTCAGTAAGTTTCATCTTAGTTTCATAACAATATGTGTGCCGTATAAAAAATAAGGAAAGTACATTGAATATTTGTAATTGATTAAAAATAAAGTTAATATCATTTTTAAAAGGTATTGTTAATTTTCAACTTTATAATACTTTTAAAAAATGGTAAATTAAGACCCAGTATTTATTTGATAACAACATTATTATTTAACAAATTTTGTGTCTATCAATTTTCAATAGTGTTCATTATCGCAAAAAAAGTTTCATTATATATCACTTTATGATAACATCATACCTTTACTACATCATGCATGAGACTGAATCTGAACATCCAATCCAATTTTATTTCTTCATTTTCCAAAATATCCTGAAATCAATTTATATCATTTTTAAGAAATAATTAAAATAGTTACGAAAAATCACTTCATTTAAATTAAATAGAACAATAGATTTGCATCCACCCTTTTTCAGTTATAAATAACCAATAGCGGCAGACAAAAAAAAATTAAATTTTTACATGAATTACCGAAGTGCATAAAGTCTTTGAAACCCTAATAATTTAAACTGTGAGATACAAAATACTAAATAATACAGAAACAAAGATTTATATAGTTAAAATAATGTTGTATGCAAAGTTTGCAAAAAAATAGATTTAGTCAGTAAAGTACTAACTTTTTTTTTCAGTAATTATTATTCAAATTTTCCTCACAAATAAATGTTTGTATTATCTTAATACATTGTCGGACTCTCAATACAATTTGAGTTAAGACTTTTTGTGGAAAATATAGTTTCCACCAAACAAAATGTATGCCAGCCTTTTATAACAAAATGAATAAAGCTATTAAAGATTGTTATAAAAATCAAAATATCCTATTGATTTTTAGAATCCAAGTAAACATTAAATATTGTATTAGACGTTAATATCCTTTTATGATAATAAAATTAAAGAAAATGATAGTTTACTAATTTGGATTTGTTTTAAGCTAAATAAAATGCTATTGTAAAGTGAAAGTAAAGTAAATTTTTATGTATTAATCTCTTTTCTTAACACTAACACTTCAATGGAACGACTGTTGTGAATTGAAAGTGAAACTAATGCGAATCGGTCGGAAGAAATCAGACGATATTAATTAAGACATGTGCGGTTTATTTTTAAAAGTGGTCAAGGACGGCGTTTTGTGGTTGTACGAAAGCAAAAGCCTCTTCGGCTAACATATCAATACATCTGGTTTTTAAACTCATTAAATCTGAAAATTTTGAATTTGATCTATTGTAAATTATATCTATATTAACACTTCGTTGTGTTAAAAAAAATTATTACTAAGCCATGTTTGAATTTCTGGTGGTACATGAATCGTTTTTAACTTCGATTCCGTTTAAAAGCTCACAAGGAATAATGAAAAGCTTCTTATGATCTGATTGGATTTTGATTTATGGTTTGGGCAGATATGAACTGTCCAATCTACGGGTTGAAGACACGAACTTTATACAGCTAAGCCAGAAAGGAATTTCTCACCAAACTTTATGCGGCGGTTTTGTTTTAATTCTGTCTTTGCTGGCTTCGATTCCCGCTACAAAAGAACACGAAGGAATTTTAAAAGGATTACTTGATGCGGTATTAATTGTTTACAGAATAATATTTTCAATCCATGTGGCATATTCATTTACAAGATCATTATTCATAATAAATATCGGCATTTATCTGAGATTCAGAGCTACAAAATATTTTGAAACCGTGTTACATTAAATAAATTAATAACTGTCCATTATAAGTTAATGCGAAATTTTCCGTTGGCATCGACAATCGAAACCATGAACCTCTACAAGATAATTCAGTAATCTACTGTCGTTCTATTTGGTCTATAAATAGTTTAATGAAATATTTTTCTTTGGCAATTGTCCATTTTACTTCTTATAGGGGCACAATTTTCAAGCCCATAGAAAAGGAGGAAATCGATTAATTTTGTGTAAATGCTGAAGTATGAACTCTCGATTTGTCAGTCCTGGGTAGTCATCTCTGTTTCATCGTTTGTAGAGTATTTAACAGCTAAGCTAAAAGTAAGAGGTTGGTAATAAAATCATTTTAACTTCACTCATCTTTGTCAAAAAAAAAGGAGCCGAAATTTAATAATGAACGACGATGTATAGAAATATGACGCTTCCACTTTGATACTAAGGTTTTATGACGCAATGAGTAATCAGCTGATAAATTGCCACTCAAGTAAATCTTTAAAGTATTTTTATTCTGTTTAGAATTATTTAAATTAAAAGCTTATTGTGAACGTAGAGCGTTTACTAACTCGTGTCCTAAACAAAGATTATGATTTAAATTTCCACTTATCTCAATACCAGTAAAACTGAATCCGAATCAGGAATAAGCACTTATAAACAGGTTCCGAATTAGATAGCGCTTGATCACATCTTCTTGAACTAAATACTGAGTGACATCAAACTCACTAATCCTTTCCAAATAAAATTATCACTCTAAGTCCTGAAGTAAATCCTTTTCTACAGCGTTCTGCAGAATCAGTTAGCCAGGCGAGCATCAAATCGTATTCGAAACTGATATAGAAGGATTACAAAACCGTTAGCAGGGCGACCATACTTTTTCAAAAAATTCTACATTTTCTTCTTATCAGTAATTACCCTTTTAGATATATTCATATTCAGAACGTGGAATTTTTTTATACACTATCTTGATCTAATTACTTTAGTCTAATCTTGAATCATTTACTCCAGTCTTATATTTGTTAGTATTAATTGTTATAATGATATTCTAAATGATACACACACTGACTAGAACTCTTGATCGAATGATATATGGGGAGTTACTTCTGTAACAAGCTCTCCTCACTATAAATATTTGAGCAATAGAGAAGCATAAAATAATCAGTCAAGAAAATTTAACCAAATTTATTCAAATCTTTAGAATGATCAAAAATCCACTGTGACATTACAAAAGTGAAGCGTTAAATAAACCGCAATCTATACAACATTTCAACTGAGAATTTTTAAAGTGCTTTCATGAACTGGAACGGAATCGAGTATCCCCTCTTAAAAAATCACTTCACATTTATGTTCAGCAATATCTTTTCATCTTCTGTTTCTCTTATCACTCTAATACATCAAGTATTTTTCTCTTTCTTCCAATTCTTCTATCTGATAATTTTTCACACACTAATATTTTAACACAGTTCTAATTTACAAAAGTCACGGTTTATTCACAAGACAAGATTCTCAATTGAAATAAAGAAACAAAGTAGCCCAAAGGGTTATTTAAAAAGGGAAATGAGCAAAAAATAAACTTCGCTACAAATACCTTTAAATATAGTGTTCCAAAATGAAACAATGTTACCGAGCTTCCTCCGATGGAAATGGAAAAAGTATATTGTATTTTAGAAGATATTTTTTGAAGATATCATTTAAATTTTCTTCTTCATAGATCATTTGTTTTGATATGATATATTTTCAAAACATATCTATTATTTATTTCATGAATGTATACAAAATGATTGTTTATCAAAATAAATCCTATTTGGATTCTTTTTGTGTAAGCAAGTGATATAAATTAATATTTCTTTTATAATTTTATGATAACCCATAATTACTTTTGTATTTCTTCTCGATCAGGGTATCAAGATCATACTGATAAATTGCAAATTTTATTAAAAACTATTTTTTTTTTTGTTCTTTGAAAAATTTGACTTGTCTTGAAAGAAACATCATTTTAATAATCATATAAACGTATCAATATCTATATGTGGTATAATATAAAAAAATATTTATTATTTTTAAAAAATATACATATTTTTAAAATAAAAAAAACATTTCTTATTGAGTATTAAAAATTAATCAAATTACAACAGTTTAAGTAATTTTAGTTGAAAAAATAACAGTATTTTTTTTTAACTATAACAATTTTTTGTAATATTTTTATTACGAAACAGGATCAAATTATTATATACCTAAATTTTTTTTTGTAATATCTTGTTCTTTATCAAGTATAGAGAAAAAAATTAGGATGATTTGAAAGTTTCCATATATTAGTTAATGTGTTGATGACCTCTCCCTTATTATATAATGCTGATGATATATTCTGCTCTAAAACTGCAGTCAATAAATGTTGTATTCAAATGTAGACACGTAAGAGCAAGGCAAAATACTTTAATAATAATCATTGAGAACAGATAAAGTTGTATAGTATAATATCTATCGAATCATCTTTACTTCTTTAATTCTAAATAAGGATAACCTAATGAAGTCTTTGCTTTCCAATGCCCTCGTAATGATTCAAAGGCTTCTCAAAAAAGCCGACTCTTTTTTTTTTTTGTACTTTATTCGTTTTAAATTAAAAGATTAAATACGATGTTTTTATACAACGTACAAATATTTATCAACCTGTCGTAATCGTCTATCTCCCTCACTTTCCTTTCTGTTCCATTTCATTTATTTGTCCTTATTTCTAATTCAATTCAGTTCAGTTCTGTCTTCCTCTAATTTATACTATCATATTTCGTTTCAGTTGTAAGGAAATTGTAATATTATGCAATTCACAAACTACTATAAAGTCCCTGAGGTTAATGAAGAGAAAACCGCGAATTGCTCAATGTTACAACATAGCATTCACAGAAAATGATATTTTACGACATAATATATGAGGCTGATATTGTTTTAAATACTTCATAATGCTGGGACTCATTTCCTCAGTATACCTGTAAACTTCCTTTTTGACAATATTCCGTCACAAGATAGCAATGTGGTGGATCAACACAGCACCCGACGAATCTGACAATGTGTTCATGTTGGAGATCTTTCATCTGAGAAAATAAGAGAATATGCATTTTTAAAAACTTTGTTTTATACATTTTAAGGAAAGCTAGTATTGTATAAATGAAAATATTGTTTTTTCTTTTTTATTATAGTAAATAAATATTTAAACCTGAGTAAGATTTTTTTCAAACACAAATGAAGAAATATTGTTAAATGTATTTCAGAAGAAGAGAAAATTATTTTATATATATATATATATATATATATATATATATATATATATAAAAAAATATATATATATATATATGAAGGATGGATTTTCTAGCTAATTATCAAAGTATTAATTATATTTTCCATTGTAATGTAAAACCAGTTCCTCAATTACTCGATAGACGGCACCAAGATACAGCAACATGTGATAGCTCCCTCAGCGCCCCCTATTCCTGAACAAAAACTTAGAGACGTTAAGTTCTCGTCCTTCTCTTCCTTCTCTCCTCTGTTCTTCGCTCGATAAAGTTCAACTCCGAACGCCGGGGCGCGTTCCTATACCCATCGCTGGCATGAGATAAAATTGGGCTGCCATCTATTCTCCGATGAACTAGCTAATCCAAAATCACCTGTATATAGTAGTTTTGTAAATATTTTAACTACAGAGCAAAACAGTGTAGAATTCGGAATGTACAATCTCCCTTCCTGTTTACATTGGCTGAAATATATTTAGTTAAAGTCTACCTGAGCCTACGAAGTCCCTTCAGGTGATGCCCACCTCCATTTCTTCAGAGTCTGGGGTGCTAATTACTAGCTAGTATCCAGGCTGAGTGCTTGGCTCAACGCTGAGCCTTCAGGTATTGGTATTGGTCAAAGGTCATGATTCTTTGCCTTTCGGGTAATGGTTAATACCCTACCCTATGAAATGTCTGCCACAGCCTTAAGTTTACACACTGAAATCAAGAAATCCATGAAATCTCAATTTTAGACATTCAGAAATCGAAAAACTTAGGTTTGTGATAGTCCGAATTGGACTTTTCTAACAATTCTTCCTTTCGCCATAGTTCCAGTTGTTAACTTTGTTCCATAAATCGTTCTATTTGATAATTAATAACATTCATTAGCACATGAAATGCACGAACCTGTTTGTAGCACGTGAGCACATTTATTCGCAATCCGAATGCGCAGGTGATTTGTACACATAAGCAACGACTGAAATTATTTGCATGAAATCAAAATTTTGCCTTCAAAACATGATTATTTACAAATTATTGTATTTTGAGCAAATTCCTTACTATTTACTGAAATTTATTAGCCTTTTACGAATATGCTTAATTTTTGGACACCAATGTATAAGTATATATTTTTTCCTTTATAATAGTGAGAAGTATAGTTTATCTAATGTGAATGTAAACTCACGTATACAAATATTATTATATATAACACATGGATCAATATGTCCCGAGACTGTGCGGTCGTTTTTTTTTGCGATTTCCTCCTTCAAACGCACCAGCAAGTCAATATAATAATCACTGTTGATCGATTTACCTTTTTCGAGGTAGTCAATGAAAATCACGCCATGCGTATCCCAAAAAACTGACGCCATGACTTTGCCAGCTGACTGCTGCGTTTTCGGACGGCTTTCGCCAGCTGTGCGCCACTCAGATGACTGCCGCTTCGACTCTGGAGTGTAGTGATGTATCCATGTTTCGTCCATGGTCACGTAACGACGCAAGAAATCTTTTTTGTTGCGAGTAAATAGCGATAAACAGCTTTCTGAATCATCGACTCGTTGCTGTTTTTGTTCCATCGAAAGCAATCGCGGCTCCCACTTGGAAAAAACCTTTTTCATGCTCCATTTTTCATGAAGGATAGTAAATACACTTCCATATGATATCTGTGTCATCTCAGCAATCTCACGGAGCTTCACTTTACGATCTTTCATTATAATTTTTGTCACTTCACTCACATTTTCCGGTGTAACGGCCTCCACAGGTCTACCCGAGCGTTCCGCGTCATTTGTGTCGGTACGACCACGTTTAAACTCGGCAAACCACCGACAAATCGTTGCTTTTGATGGACAAGAGTCCGGGTAACATTTTTCAATCCATTGTTTCGCTTGCACGGTGTTTTTACCCATTAAAAAACAATGTTTTATCAGAACACGAAACTCGGTTTTTTCCATTTTTTAAACGAACTACAAAACGACTTTACTCCAACCTCGATAACTCAGTTGTTTCGGGTCCGATCGACTTAAAATTTTGACACGTTTCAAGCAAAGATTAGTACTCTAGAAAGACCTGGTTACTGGTTTACTACGAGCGCCATCTCTGGGTTAGTCTCGGAACTTATTGATCCATGTGTTACATAGAAGTATTTCAATATTGGTAGAAAGTCTAAAAGTATCTTTA
>BMAW01095133.1:0-10015 GCA_019974015.1 Nephila pilipes
CGCTATCTTCACGCCTGCATGATAGAGACGGCAGGTGCACATTGGATCAAGTTGGAATAATGTTAACTGTTTGAGCATAGTGTTTAGTGACGAATCCAGTCAATGTCCTGATTGGCCTAGTTTATAGTACCGGACCCTCTCAGTAAAGCGCTATTCCTGTTTTACTATTGCATGCGACATAGGCCTCACAATGAGGTTATGTCTAAAAAGTTCTTCTGAAAGCTTATTCCAGAGCCCATTAGAGGCCCATTACAGCACAACGTATGTGTAGATGATATTCTAAGATTCCTGTTTTGTCGTCTTCTCTGCAGTGTCTCTTGCTCAAGATAATGCAGACTCATATACGGCACGATTTTCTGCTTCAATCAGCACAGCTTGTTAAACACTTCCTTGACCAGCGTGAGACTTTCCAATATAAGCGTCTGGGATGGGAAAACTACAGTATTCAACCATCGAACGTTGATGATCAGCAAAGATAACTGGGAGCAACTCCAGTAAGAAAAGTTCACCACGTTATGAAGAATCACCAACGAGCTTTATCAATGTAAGGTTATTGTTAGCATGCTGTTGTTATTTATCTTTATCTTATTATTTCTATCAATCTTCACTCATCATACACAGATGTTGGCTACTGAATATCAATACAATAGCAGAGATATAGATATATATAGAAGTATACATATATATATAGCATATAGAAAGGCATATATATTATTTCAATTGATGAGCAACAAACTGGTTGAAATATAAAATGTCAATAGAACATAAAAGCAATAAAGTTTTCACCGAACCTGAAAGTTGAACTAAAAGAACCAATTGTTAAAAAAAATTCACTGAATTGTTGTACAAGAAAAGAAGATCGATTTGTCAATAAAAGAACTCCTGGCAACAAAGGAAAACCACGCAAACAAACGCACCAAAACGCAATGAAATAATACGTCACAAATATATAAGAAATATCAGGAATTCCAAAAACAAGAGTGTTAGTCCTATCCAGGAAAGCACGGAAACAAACGTGGAAATAGCAAATTAATATAGATCTGAAATTTCAATGAAGTTATGGGCCTTGAATCTAATGTATTAGTAAAAGCCTAAAATATGTTTGTTGCAGCCCTGGGATTCACTGCTTGCAATATATATTCTTTTAATTTGTTTATATATCTTAAATGATTAAAAAAGAGTATATTATATTAATTAACCTAGTATTTTAAGTTTGAATGAAATACTACGAATAAATTTCTTTCAGTATATCCTTTTGAACCTGGCAGATGTCCCTCCCTGATGCTTCCATTGAATAAAGCAGCTTCAAAAAAACCATAGCTTAAATAATACATAAATAAGGTTTATTGTTTATATTTGAGGCAGCCTATTTCATTCGTATTGTTACGTTAATATTTTGTAATCTTTCGTGATGATTATTATTGGAAACCATAGAACCAACAATGTTCAATTTATCAGTTTTTTTATGAATTCTCGGTGCATGATTTCGTTGAAGCATAATATCGAGTGAGTATATAATTCTACGTCGAATGCTAATATTCTTTAGATATTTTTGTATGAATTTTGCTCAACCTTATGCATTTCATTTTTGCACCACGGCTACACCCGTAACTGATAACACACATGAATCTAGCCCTGTGTATAAGTACTTCTAATGGATTTATCATAAAAAAAAGACCTAGAGAGATACAAATTATGAATATCCAACCTCGAGTTTCTTAAGTCATAAAAACTATTTTTGAAATGTATTCATCTGCGATGCTTCCTTGAAGATTTCATTAATATCTAAATTGCCCTATAATCGCCCGGTTGATATAGCCCTCCATTATATAAACGTAATCAGCAACAATACTCAAAAAAAACGTGGAATCCAGATTTGTTGTCCTGCCGTACCTGGCTGATTTTTCTCTGACCGTAGCCTGCTGCACGCACACATCATCAATACACAATAATAATACTGACACACACACATGCCATACACACACACACACACACACACACACACACACACACACACACACACAGATATATATATATATATATATATATATATATATATTTGTTAAATAATTATTAAATTTTTATTTTGTATGATAAGTAAATTTAATTTGATTTTTTTTTTTTTGTTTTATAAAATATTCAAATAAATCAATCAATAATGTAACTTAAATGGTTAAGATTTTCTTGCTAGAAGCATTATGGCGCTGTTTTGGAAGGAATATATAAGTATATAAATTTAGTTGAGTTTACTCTGGATTTGGATGGTATAATTTGTAGTACCTTTTATGTGTATAAATTTCTTGAGAATATTTTTACGGAATGTGTCAGTATATTTAAATCTAAAGAAATATGTTTCCTTTGTTTATTTTCTTTTTTTCTATTGTTTTAAATGTTGTTTTTTTAAATTTATATTTCAGCTGGGTTTTGGTTTTATATCCTCAATGGTTTTTATATAAAATTTAAAAATCATAATTTCTTTTCTAGAATAATAACAATTTATGTACTATACTTGCTTGTTTCTAGATTTTTGTAAGTTTTGGATTGATAATATGGTTCTGCAAAATTTAAATTTCAATGACTGTCGAAAAGTCATATTTCTTAAATATTGCTAATGTTTGTTGCTATATTATAGTGGTACGACGTACAGTAGCGTAGAAATTACCGATAAGGATATTTTGTGAGTTTTTTGATCAAAACTACAACGAAATTTTTTTTTTCAATAAAGATGTTAAATTTACTATATACTTAGTTATTATTTAAGAAAATGTTTATTTGTTATACATTTGTAGATGAGTTTTGAGACGACGTTATGGAAGTATTCTTTAAATATACAATTTTTGTATGAGTGTTTCATAGTTTTCTAGGACCATTATGCATTTAGTAATATTAAAACATTTGTTTATACTATTTTTTTCGAAATTGATGTAAAATCAAACTCTGATAATTTTTTTATTATTTCATGAAATTCAAGTAAAACAAGGGGCATAAGTAATATTCAAACATTAATAATTATTTAAGAATCTTATAAATTACGTTCCTAATCATTGTTGAATATAATGAAGTTCCATAACTCATAAAATCAATTCTATAATGAGTATGACACGAATGGGGGTAAAAAGTTTATATATAATTCTATCAAATTTTTATATGATTAATTTTTTTTCTAAACATCGTATCATGTTCATTAGTCTAATAATTAAAAATTAAGACATGTATTTAATTTTAATTTTTGATGCTTACCAATTATCTTTATATCTAAGTCACAGTCATTCAAATTTTCCTTTTTACTTTAACTTAATTCCAAATAATATTATTTTTTCTCTCAAAGCTGGGAATAAAATATTTTAATTTTGTAAAGTTTTACTGATGAACAAATTTATGATTCACATCAAAAGAATATTCAAAAAAGTCTGCTTTTTGTTGAAAGAAATTAAATAAAAATCGATTTTGCTTCTTTCTTTAACGTAATCATATTGTGTTACATTATTTCTAAGTCATTATTTTTGCATTTTTATGCAAAACTATACAATATTCGTTAAAGAACATTTTTCGAGCTACTACGCTATTCGTGCCATCATTAAATTTACGAATGTATCAAAATAGTTAAATATATAAATTTGGCGTTTCGGTTACAGGCGATTTTCCTTTCAGCCAGTAATATTTTTATAAATAACTATTGTTATTCGTATCTGTTGATAAGAGACATGTGTAGGAAAAAAAACGACAGATATAGGTAGACAAAAATAGATAGGTATAATTATTATGATAGACGCAGTGACTGCTTAATAGTGCAAATGAACTCTTTTTATTGAAACAATAATCTTATGCAGCCAGATACATCCAAAATAGGAAATTCACAATTTTATTTACATATTCGAGACTCGAGTCTTATATTCTATTGTGAAGTACATATTTTACCAAAAGTAGAGCAAAAATTGTACACTAATAACCCATGTTCATTTAAGCAGATGAATCTATATTAGCAGCAATAATTGTACGAGTATTCCAAAAATTTATTTGTTTACTTGCCTTTTTAGAGACAAAATATTTATGGGAGTGTATAGGTAGTTTCGGATTAATTTTGTGATGTTAGGATATCTTCGTTTTTCTCTTCACTAAACTTAAGAATTTTTTATAATTTTAATTACATAAAGCTCAAATATGTTTCCTACCAAATTAAAGGTAATCTAGGCAAATTAGATAAAGGCAAGACATGCAATGAATTTGACTATGGTGAAAGGTATATAAGCGAAATAGAACTGAATGATAAAAAAGGAGATAGATGATTTATAAAGATCAGCCCATAAATGATTGTTAGAAATGAAGAGAGAGCTGTCTTGCATAATCAGTTAAGAAATCTAATAAACTGTGTTTGATTCTGACGCCTCTAAAATTGAAAACTGTGAATTAACTTACCATTTAATTTGTCTTTTGATCTATTTCCTTTATTACTGAACTCTGCAACAATCTTAAAGTCTAATTAAATTATTAATAAGTTCAAAATACCAAATGAATATACCTAAGATAAACACAGCATACTTAATCATTATCAAGGAATATGAAATATATTGCTCTCGCTCGAATCCCTCTTAACTCAATTTATTCGAAATTTATGTTCAAATAATAATGTCTTTGCTTGCCAAATCCCTCATTTCGATTCAAGAACTACTTGATTAAATCAAATTTATTTCATGTTATTGTGATCAGGAGTCACTTTTTACTTTTGTCAATATAAACGATTAATTAAGATTATTCATTACAACTTACAACATCTATATACTTGTAGTTATCCTTTTTCTCTCTTCCCTTTTTTTTCTCTTTCTATTTTATTTATGTATCATTATCTGTAATTCAATTCACTACAATTCTCCTCTTCATCCCATCTGCTTAATAGATTTCAATAGGCTGGTAAGGAGTTGTAATTGTATGTAATCGAAATAACCAAAATTCCCCGAGGTTAGTGATGAGAAAATAGTGAGTTGCCGAAAATCGGAAGATTTATGATATCCATAGAGTTAAATAACGAGAGGAAGGCTTCACAGTATTTGGTAGCTGAAGTCTTGCGATTTTTACGCCCAATTTATTTGAAATCTATAGAAAAGAATCATGGAATTATCTTACAATTAAATTCGTCTTTATATTTTCTCAAAGTGATAAGTGAAATTCTAAAGAGCGATAAAATAAGTTATGTGACATTATCTGATATTAGCTCGTAATTTTGAATTTATCGACAATAAATCTATGTATAACTCACTTTAATACTGACAACCCGATTCTTCATAAATAGTTCCTTTCATTTAGAAACAAAATATTATCTACATTCCTGTGTCACTCCTGTATTCCGAATGATACAGTTTTAATTTCTTATTGAATTAATCACAAATACTACTAGTTTTTAAAGAAAGATTTATTATCTAATGAGTAATATCGTTGAATAAATGTATTAAATTATCGCAATAACTACTTTGCTAAATTTTCACTTTTTCTAAATTTTCTTACGATAAAGGCTGAAGCGTGTTAATTTTGTTATGTAAAATATTAAAGTACTAGTAAAAAGTTCGGAAACTTATTTGATATTAACGCAGTGAAACCAATCAGTATCAAATACAAATGAATAATATTGGTAGTTAAGCTTGTTCTTTATTGTGAATATATGAAAAATTTATTATCATAATAATTATTGCAATGGTTGTGGATTACATATGCAATGATATTATTAACCCTTTACTATGGATGAAATTCTATTTACCATGATGAAAATTTATATGTAAAGAGAAAAACAATTCACTTGGATATTCAGAGATATTTGAAATTCAAAGCAGTAAAATATAGTTTGTTAAATTATCAATGTGTGTGAATTATATACTAAAACACTGAAAACTATTCTTTATATATATACGACTATGTCAGATTATAATACAACTTTAAATACACGACAAAGGAAATGCAATCCCCCCACAATTTTGTGTGTGTGTGTTGCATAAAACACATTGAAAATCAGTGCATTATGAACAGAATGAAACGTTATATGCACTTTTGATCATCTCAATAACGATAGAAATGTATTGGAATATAATATTTAGTGTATCATTATATGCGATGATTTTTCAGCTATATTTTTTGTTGAATAGCCTAAGTTTGTGAAGCCTAAATTGTAAGTTGAATGGTCTAGCGCTATTCAAGTAGAACAATATTCCATTGTGATTCAATTCAGACACGTCTAGAGTTTTTTTCGTAAAAACAGACAAAATCATTTTGAAGACATTTTAGAAAGGATGATTATGGAAATATAAGAGCACACAAGGGTTGTATTGGATAAAACCTGAGTATCATACATTGAAAAATCAATAACGTATCAAGGAAATAGCGCGGTGATTGATATACGAATGAGGAATCTGCTTATTCGTAAGAGATAAGTTAATGCTTTCAAGTAATAAATTATAATTCTCTGGTGTCGTAATTTTATTTGACATTACATACTAGTATCTTGATCAAAAATATTGAAGATATTTTTTCTTCGTTTATCATTAAGTATAATTTAATAATGATTTTCTGGGTAAATTTTTTCTATATAAGGTTTGATTTAAAAACTATCAAAATGTTTATGTTTTAACTTACTTTGAGTTTTATTGCGAAGAATAATATTTTCTCATTTAGTATTCATTATATGGCATAAATAAGTGATGTTTGAAAACTTATAAGAAAATTGGAAACAAACATTATTTTTATGAGTAAAATATCTAAACAATGGAATTGAAGTACTCATAGTGAAATGCGAGACCCACGAAAAAAAAAAATTCTTAAACTACACAATATTTGTGCATTTAATATGGATTCACTTGTTACGTTATCTAAAGAAATAATTTGATTTGCCAACCTTAATCTAATCAAATTGTTTGTAATATGGGGTAAATCAGGAGCAAATTAGAGGTTGAAAAAAAACAGCGAGTTCTCGATAATCATTTCTTTGAAGACTCTCATGTAGAATAATTACAGCACACTCTTTTTAACTGAAATTGGGTCTTTAAGCTCAAATATTGTATAATACGGAAGTAAAGAGGAGTAGATACTAGCTGAAGAGTCAATTTAGTCATCCGAAGGTCGATCAAAACTACAAGGTTTGTAGCCAATGTTTTGATGTTTATCTAGTTTGATATTCCAGAATCTTTTTCAGGAACACTATTTCAAGGTAAAGCAATTATTCTGCGCCAATAATATATATATATATATTCGGATTTACATCCTTAGTTTAAAAACATCCATTTACATATTGACTTTTAATGAAGTCCTTCTTTGCAATACTCACAAATTATTTTAATGATGAAGAATTACAAGAAAATTGAGATTCCAAACAACACCGAAAATAATTTTGTAAGAAAGCTGAGCCTTATATGGTACAGTTTCTTGGTTAATGTTCGAACCTTTCATTAACAGACGGATTTTGAAGCTCCTGTGATTAGGTATTTGTATCATATTCTTTAATTAGCAAGATTGTGTGATTACTCTGAGCCTGTATATAAAATTTAATAAATAAAATAAATGGAATTAAAATTTTTACATTGTGTTTTGTAATCTAGAAAAAAGAGCAGCAATTATATTTCCGTGTTCTAATATTTATTTATGAATTCTTATAAATTATTTTTCAATTTAGAATTCTTTCTTTACTCTCTGTCCTATCTAATGGGTTTGAAAATTTGAAGATTTTTTATCCATCAGTAACAAAAAAAGTTACCTTAACTGCAGAATAATATTTTTTTTGAAAATTCATTCTACTCATGGCTTAAGCTTTTTAATGATATTTAGAAAACAGCTTACACGAAACAATGCATAGTTCATTTAACTGAGATCTTTAACATATTTTTTTTTATAGTTCATTACACCAAATTTACTATATACTTTTTAAAAACCAACAAGCTAGCTGATAAATACAACATATTTACTGGAAACACTATCACATGAAAACTGACTGCTAAGAATCAAATAGTTTATAAAAAAAATTAAAGTAGGTATCTTTTGATAGCCGTTGAACATCTACATAAAATAATAAGAGACTGAAACTTTCACTATTTTTAATTGAAAGTTTTTTAGGATTTTGAGATTGAAGAGATGATTTTAATTTTATTGACAGTTAAATTTGACTTATTCTGATCATATTTCTTTCTTATTTTTTTATTGATATATTGCTTTCTAATGAGACACATCTTAATAGACATTGATATTCAATGAAACTCTACAAAAGTAAAAAATTGTGAGGCTTTATTTTAAGGGAATTTTAAAATGCGTTTTAGTATTTACGACAGTGGCTTGAAAAATACTTGTATTTGAATACAGAGGGCATCATTAAGGTTATAATTTTGTTACCATTGGGTGTTGTCATCTAGTAAACTGCGTTGAAACAAATTTGACATTGATTCATAAGTTAATTTTGATTTGAAGGTCATTTGTTGCCAAATGAAGTTTTGATTTTTTTCATTAAACCTTCTCATGAATCTCATCCAAAAACGGCGAAGATGGTCTCATCGGCCGGAAAAGTTATGACGAAGAATTTTTGAAACACGAAAGGAGTCATGATAGCAAATACGAGTAACTGAGGCTGCGATAGCTGTCTAGTGAGTCATGATGTTTAATAAAAAACCATTACCAACACAACGAGAATCCTCCATTGGAATTTTAAAGGACTCATTGAACGATCATCATAAGTTACAGGTTCTTCTGTGTACTATATGGTTTTAAGTTCTTGGAAAATAATTATTTCTCACAACTTTTAATTCTTGTATGGATTAGGCATCAAAAATATTTGAAGAAATATTTTATCTTTGCCGAAGTTGATTCATATTGATTGTTTAGAAACCGAAATTGATATTGTATGGAAATCTGTTTTTCAGTGCTCACATAATCAGTCATCAGCACACATTTTTTGTATCTCTTCATTAATCTTCTCCATACAACTACATTGCTCCAAAATTTTTTCTAAGTAATGTAACAGCTACTTTTCGTAGTCATGCCCATTATCTCATTTACTTTTCATATCAAATCTGAGATTCGAGTCCTGAATCCACTAAAGAATCATTATAAGAAATGAGTGGGGAAACAAAATTGAATCTGAGTCTTCCCTTGTACGGCTGGAAAGTTAGGAAGAGGAGGTACTAAGTCTCCGATATCTTCTTTGTGATTTCATTCGAGTTTAAATTTTCGAAGTCTGACTCAATCTACAGTAGTTTAGCATCAAATGTCGCTTTATTCACATAAATAAAATTTTAAACAGCTGTTACAATATGTTCATTTGGATTCCTTTTCCTAATTAAGCAGTAAGTTACGAAATATAAGATGTTCTAGCATTATTTTGATTAAATGCTAATCAAAAGAGAATCTTTAACATTGGCTACCTATGAAAAGTTTCTATAAATGATTCAGAATGAAATATTTATTATTTGTGTGTAAAATAATAAATGCACGAGCATTTCTCAAGTATTCTAATAATCTTGAAGGCTTCATCTCCCTTTAAAATTGATTTTGAGGAAATACAGTTCGCATTTTGATTACTACTTAAGCATTTATTAAGTAAGTAATCATCATTGTACTGATTTCATTTTTAATGGACAACGATGTTTTCCACCGAAAGAAATCGCATCATTTTTTATTCTTACTGTACATAGAGCTTACGATTTAGATTAATATAACAATTAACGTAAGTGGAAAAATTCAATTATTTCAATTCAATTAATCCTCCCTCGTTATAAATAAACTAGCTGATACCCGCCCGCTTTGCTGGGCAGACGATAATATTATATTTTGGAACCTATACGTAAGATATCAAGAAAGTTTTCGATTTTTAAACGATAATTATAATCTGAATTTAAAATTTTAAGAAATTGATTGTCTGTAATAATGGTTATCCACGACTTTCAAATATATGAGAAAAGTATTTAATAGTTAATAGTTTATCAATAAAAATGTAATTTAGTCAGTAAATCTGTCGTTGAACAGAATTCTGCATCACCCATGAGGTACTGTG
>BMAW01095140.1:0-10558 GCA_019974015.1 Nephila pilipes
ATATTAATCATGCGGTACATCTGACGAATATCTCCCGTAAATGCAAAGATGTGTTTACGGAATCTCACTAATAATGTAAACAAATCATATCGGATAACTCCACCGTTATATTGAATGGAGTTTAAGGATTTTCCACTAGTAGTCAAGGTGGAAGCATTAAATACTGTTCTCAATTTTGTTGTACTTTTATGAGGCCTATAAATGCCATGATGAGGCATATAATATGTCACACCGACCTCAGAAGTATCTCTGACCTCAGTCATATGTCCTAATTCTTCATATTCCTTTAAAAAATACGAATATAAGTTTAAATACTCTTGTTCTCCAGACAAACGAGTCCATAGCGATTCAAGTCGCCTTACAGCAATTTCTTTTGAACTCCCTAAACATGAAGGATGTTCTTTAAATGGCATAGTCACAATATATTTTCCTGACTTATCTCTCCTACGCGTTCGCGCATAATGTTCCTCACATACAGAATTTTCTATACTCTTAGGTAAAATCGTTTTCTATTTCCTCAATCTCCCAAAATTTTCTCAAGTTTGAATTCAGTTTCGAGAAATATCCAAATTGATTGAAACTTATAATTCTGACTATATAAATATAAATTTACCAAAATTGCAAATCACTAGATATTCAAGAAATTTTTCAGGGTGATTAGATTTTTATAGTTTATTTCAAAGCTCTATTCATAATAATGTAAACTGAGCTAGGTTGATAAATTTAGTTAATTATTTGAAATCATATTTGTGTAGTAATTCACTTGCCATTTCTGATGAGAATTACGATAGAGCTCTTGATTTATTGAAGAATAGATTTGGAAACAAAAATATTTTACTTAATGCTCATTTTAGTGATTATTAAATTTAACGCCTGTTAAAACCCTAATGATATTATGAGTTTACGAAATCCATATGACAATGCAGAAACGCAAATACGAAGTCTCGAAAGCTTAGGAATAAAAGGAGAATCTTGTTCAAATTTATTGACACCCATTTTTTTTTGAAATTAATTCCTTCAGAATTTGGCTTATAATTCAAAATGATAAGGAATTTGATTTAAATTATCTTCTAACATTTCTTAATTCCGAAATGTTAAACTGAGAAAGATCATTTCAAATTAATAGTCTTAAAGTATCGAATCATCAATTCCTCCCCACAAGAAAGATTAAAAAATAAAAAAATACCATTTCGATAGACATAACAGTAAGCCACCGTAGAAAAAAGAAAACTATAACTACTTTTCGTAGTTACAGTAGAAAAGAGCCCAGATCACTAAACAATTATTTTATTACAAGGACAACACATTTATAATTTACATACATAGTAGAAACAAAGAGATATTGAATCGAGTATGCGCCGAAGGATTTCCCCGTTAATGCGCATAATTGTTTTAGTGCTCCGAACACCTTGAGTTCATATGCTAAACTGAATGCGTGACGCAGTTATTGCAGAGGGCGTTGCAGGATTGAGGGGAGAGGAAATACATTGGTTACATCCTCCCCCTCTGGTTCCACAGTCGTCCCGTCAAGGAACCAGCAGTCACAGTTTTCCTAGGTCTACCTCTCTTTCTTAGTGGCAGAATTGGGGCATTGGAGCGTCCTTGCTCAAACGCTTTCAAGGCAGAAGTGTGATACACTCCAAGAGGTGTAGTTGGATTTTCCAAGATGGAAATTTCATATGTTGTTGGAGACCTTCGAGACATAATCACATAAGGTCCATCTCTGCGTGGGAGGAACTTGGAAGTTTTTCCATTTTCAGCACTACTCATGGGGTGTGAGGTGACATAGACTTTATCACCTGGATGAAACAAAGTTGCTTCACGTCTTCTCTTGTCAGCATAATGCTTTCTTTTATCTTGTTGTTGTTCAACCACATCTTTAGCTTCAGCTAAGAATTGTGAAAATTTCTTGAAATATGGAGTAATTTCTGCAACGAAATTATCGTTTTCGATGACAGCACGAAGATCATGCGTGACATCGTCGGTCGTCCGCAGTTCTCTTCCAAAATGCAGAAAAGCTGCAGTTTGACCAGTGGTCTGGCATTTGGCTGTATTCAAGGCAAATCTAATTGGTGGCAACTTTTCTAACCAAGAGTTTTGCTTGTCGTAAACCAGGATGGCAAGACGAGGCTTTAGGTCTCTTTTCTTTCGTTCCAAGGGGTTTGCTTGTGGATGGTAGACAGGAATCAGAGATTGTTTGATGTTTAGAAGGTAACAAAGCTGTTGCATTACAGCTGACACAAACTGTGTACCATTATCACTTATGATACGACGAGGGATTCCGTATCTTAGAAGGACTTCTTCAAGGAGTATTGTAGCACACTCTTTGGCAGTTGCAGATAGCAGGGAAAAAAGTTCCACCCATTTTGTGGTGTAATCTTCGACTATAAAGATCCACTTTTTACCATCTTTACTTTCCGGCAGGGGGCCAAAATGATCAATAGCTAGTGTTTCAAAATGTTGGGATGAAACTGGAGTTTGCAGAAGACTAGCAGGTTTCTGGTTGCTAGTTTTGAATTTATTACATTCAGGACAGTTTTTAACGTAATCTGTGATGAATTTCCGCATGCCAGTCCAATAACGTCTTTTCGATATTCTGTTGAACGTTCCTTCAGCACCATAATGACAAGCTGTTGGAGCATTATGGTGATCTTTAAGAATATGTTCTCGTTCCTGTATAGGAACAACTAATTGAGCGTCTTCACTTTCAGAATCTGGAGAGTATCTGTACAGCACTACACGATTCATAAGATAGCCACGATCAGTCCAGTTGGAATAATCAGTTCCTTTTTCTGGTGATTCAAAAGTGTCGATGATTTTCTTCAATTCATCATCTTTCATCTGTTCACTTCGTATGTCTTCCGAGGATCGAGCTGGGATATCGATAGTTATCGTGCAAATTTCACAATTTGGCTTCTTGTGAGTACAACTAGGGCATGATAACATGTCAGCTAACACATTTGCTTTTCCTGGAATGTACTTAATCTTTAAGTTGAAACTTTGAAGTTGCAAAGCCCAACGGGCTAACCGTCCAGAAGGCGATTTCAAACCCATTAACCATTTCAGTGGTTGATGATCTGAAGCAATTGTGACTTCAGATCCTTCAACATAACCTCTGAATTTATTGAGGGCCCAAACTACGGCGAGTGCTTCTCTTTCAGTGGTTGAATAATTTCGCTCCGCTGAAGTAAGCAAACGGCTTGCATATTCAATGGTGTGTTCTTCTTCACCTGAGCCCTGGAGTAGGACTGCTCCGATTGCGTAATTAGATGCATCAGTTCGTATGACAAAGGGTTTTGTATCATCCACTTGTCTGAGAATAGGAGAAGTTATCAGACACTGTTTGAGCGTGTCAAAAGCTTTCTGCTCTTCTTCTCCCCATTTCCACGGAGCATTCTTTTTAGTGAGATTGCTCAATGGTCTTGATTTCTCAGAGAAACTAGAGACGAATCTTCTATACCAAGAACAACTTTGCAGGAAGGATTGCACTTGTTTAACATTTTTCGGAGGAAGTATATCTCTGATAGCAGTTGTTTTGTCAGGATCCACTTGGACTCCGGAACTATTGATATAGTGTCCGAGGTACTTTACTTTTTCACAAGCAAAGTTGCATTTACTGCGATTTGCTTGCAGTTTAAACAACAAAAGTCTTTTAAATAATGTTTTGAGGTCATAAAGATAATTTTCAAATGTTTCTGATAAGATAATTAACTATGTCATCTAAGTATGATAATACGTGCTTGTCTTTAAGACCACTGCGAAATGTGTCTGTTTGGCCCTCGATAGCTCCTTATTAGAAACTGATTTCATTAAAGTAATACACAACTAAGTGGACTGCATAAAATTTCTCATACTTTATTTCAACCGCATACTCTGCGCGCTCAGTCGCGTCTGCTCTTTCTTTTTCATTGCAAGGCGACAGCAGCGCCATTTCACAAAAGGGGTCAGGGGGCACAACAGTGTCAATTAATCTTTGAAATGTGGCAGGAGCCGTTTTCAGTCCAAATGGCATTTGCCGGAAAAGAAAAGTTCCAAATGGGCAGACAAATGCTGTTTTGTCTCTGTCTGAAGAACATACACTGATTTGGTGGTAACCCAATTTTAAATCAATTGTAGTCATGAAAGGTGTATGCTTCGCCGCATGAAGCAAATCATCCATTCGAGGTAGAGGATAAGAATCAGAAACTGTCGTTGCATTAAGTTTTCTGTAATCAATGCATAATCGCATTTTTCCATCTGGTTTGGGAACGAGCACAACAGGTGCCGCATATGGTGATTCACATTCTTCTATAATGTTTCATTCTAATAGTGTATCAAGTTCTTTTTTCACAGGTGACATTCTATAAAGAGGCACGGAGACAGGTGGACTATCTCCTATATTGATTCGGTGTTCAATGTAGGGAGTAGGCTCTCCCCCTGGTTCAAAGACAGATGCGTACTTCTTTAAGACTGCAACTAGTTTTTCTTTCTGCGTAGTATTTAAACATCGACCTTCTTCTTCACGAAGAGTACATAAATTGACATCTAAGTTGTCACATGGATGTTGGTTATTGGCATGTTCACCAAAGGCAAACTGCTTCTGAGGCATGTCAGCAAAAAACCATTGTTGATCCCTTAAATCCAACATGATTCCTGATTTCTTTAGAAAGTCCATACCTAGCAGAGTTCTGTTTCTTTTTGCATTGGATAATGCGATAAGCTCTTGGTCGAACTTCCGTCCTTCAATTTCAAGGGTTACTGTAGTGATGAGGACATCTTCTGTCGAGCGCTGTCCATCAGCAAGTGAGATACACATTGTTCCATTCCGGAACTTGGCACCTTCATCCTTCAACAATGTATACAAAGTTTCACCAGCAATAGAGTGACTGGATCCAGTATCCGCACAAGCCTTTCCAAAAATTCCATTTATACGCAGGTATACGGTTGATACCGAAGCTGTAGTAACAAAACAGGAACTTGCTTCCAAAAATTCGAATCGGGACGATTCAGTCTTAGGCTCTGCTGTGCAATTGGGACACTTTGCTCGGATGAAACCAGAAGTTCCACAACCATAACACTTTACAGGAGGGCGATCTTCCTGCTGCTTTGTAGCATAACCTCTATTATTTATTCTCGGAAAAGGCTTCCTAGAGAATTGCTGGTTTCTGGATGAAACGGTGTTTTCATGTTCTGCAGTCGATGAGGCTGACTTAACCATAATTTTATTTCGATTTTCCAGAAGTTGAGACTTCTTCTGCAATCCTACTTTCATGCTGTCAAAGCTATCCAGTTTGACTACTAGATCACATGGTGAAATGATTTCAGACCATGTATCGATGAAATGGTTTCTGTAATCTGGAGGACATTTCTTTTTAATTTGATCTGTGATGATCAGATCCTTAAGTTTTTCGAAAGTCTCAATCTGCAGTTCAGTTAACCATCCTTCTAGATATGTTCGAACTTCGAAATAAAAGTCTTTCCAGGTACAGTTGGCGGCTTTTCTATGTTGAGAAAATAATAACCTGAATTTCTCCTCACTGAGTTTAAAGCGTTTTAGTTACATACTTTTAATATGGTCATAATCTTGAGACAATGTGTCTGGTTCTCTGGTGATCAATTTTGCGATATCGCTTGGTAGTGCACTTATGAGGTAAGTGACAAAATTTTCTTTGGGAACTTTAAGGATAGAAAGTTATCGTTCAAATAAAGTCAAGAAGAGACCAATGTCATCATCTTGTGCTTTGAATTTAGGGAATAACTTTTGAACGTCAAGAGTAGGTTTCTCCACACCCAACCCATGAGTAGTAGCTGATTGTTGCGGCTGTGATAGTCGTAACTTTTCGAGTTTGAATGCAATCTCGCTTTCGATCTCTCTAAGTTTCTGTTCATAATCACTTTTACGATGTTGAATAATACCTTTTAAATGTTCACGGGTGAACTCTTTATCATATTTAGTGTCATTAATTATTAAGTTTTTTAGGTTTAACACAGACATTTTAGAGGTAATAGTTAGTTCGAGATCTTCACAAAGAGATCGTAAGTCCTCTTTCTTAACTCCTGCGAGGTAAGACATTTTAATTGTTTTTGCGAAAAGTTTTAAAGTTCAAAAAGTTTCTAATACCTAATTATTATGCCAAAACTGTAATTAATACACTATGCTGAAATATTCTGTAGTAAAATAAAAATTTATACACGAAAAATTCAATGTACATTAAATTAGTATACTAACAATTATAACCTGGGGAAAAATTACACTATATGTCACACTAAAAACACTAAATAAAACAAAAAAATATACAATATACATAAATTGCAGATCTATAATGAATATGTGGAATAATATGCTTCAGGAAAAAACAACAAAATAAAATATGAAAAATTCTTTGTTTGTTTTATTAATTACCTAACTATCAAATTAAGTAAGAGAAGAAAAAACCTTTTCCAAATGCACTTCAAAGAATAAAAGAAAATATTTAATTAAACATTGAGTACATAAAAGTATCAAGAATCTTCTCTTCACCAGAATTTATATTTTAGACTAAAAAGAATATACAACGAACATTCTGAAATAAAATTATGTCTACTTTATTTCCGGTAATTTTCAGAACCGTTCCTGTGGAGGGAAAACTTATACCTTTTACTTTTATTATTATTCATTACTTTTCAAATTAGGCTCAATTTAATATCTTTTCTTTAAAAAAAATGGAATAATAATCTAACAAACTCAGGCTAAAATAATTTAAATAAGATACTCTGAAATAGGCATAAATATGTTTTTAGATTAATAACATAAACCATCAATTATTTACTTAAAATCAACTTCTTTTCAACAAATGAATAAGAACTAGACTATAAATCTGTCTTTTTGGAAAACCACAGAATGTTAAATATTCCTAATAAATTTCATCAGTTACTTAAAACAGTATTCAATGAAAAGAAACCCATAAATTACAACCTAAGCATTTTCTCCTAATACATATATATAAACAGAAATCAATTTTACGCTGACAGGCTGAAATAATTTGAGTTCAAGGTCACATGCGCGAAGCGAAATTCGCAGTTGCATTCTTACATACATGAATCATATTTACTTCCGTTACGAAATTAACATCTGAAATCAGTTTTACACTTTGGAATACAAAATTTTTAAAACATTTATACAAATATACACAATTCTAAAAACGCGATTTCAAAATGAATAAAATATTAAATGCAAACACTCTAATTTCTGAATTCCTACAATATTCTTATATAAGCTAGAAAAGATATATCTTAAGATAATTATGCAATGACTGTATTATTATTCATAAAAACAATATATTGAAATATAATTCCATTTACACTTAAAATATAAGCATTTTACTACCATAGAGACGGGAAACATTGGATTAAAATTCTACAATGGTCAGGATGACCTAAGTTTGGTGTAGGGATCTAGAGTTAATTGGTATTGTTTTTTAGTTTTATTTCTCAGTTTGATGAGTTGTTTGATGTGAGGTGGTGTATATCTTTCATTTTTTGTAGTGGTAGGTTCAGAGGCATTAAGATGTGCAGTGTAAATGTTGTTTGTGAGTTCTGTGATTTTTTGATCTAGATTGTTTGTGTTATTAATATTTAAAAATTTTTTTAAATTAATGTTTTTGTTAATTTCTTGTTTAAATTTATTCCAGTTAGTTTTAATATTTCTTATGTTGATATGGTGAGTTAAGGTAAAATTGAATTCTAGAATAATGGGGTTGTGGTCTGAGGATAATTCTGGTATGGAAGTAATTGTGTGATTAAAATTAAAATTTTTAATAATGGCAAAATCAATTGTGGAGGCAGTATTAGTGCCAAATCTAGTGTGTGTGGGTGGAAAGGCTATTGTGATGTCATTCATGTTTATGTAGTTAAATAGGTTTACTCCTCTGACTGTGTTGGTGTGGGCGTTCCAGGTCTGGTGTTTGGCATTAAAATCTCCAATTATTACGCAGTTATTATTGATATTAAATAAGGTGTCAAGATCTTGTGTGAAGTTGATGCTGTGTGAGGAGGGGGGGATATATAAAGAGACGAGGGTGACATCTGAGTGATTGGGAGGTGTGAGTATTACAATGGTGGCTTCAGTGTGTAGTAGTGGTGGTGTAGTGTGTCTGTGATGATTAAGTGAGCTCTTAATAAAAATAAGAGTGCCTCCGGAGGCTGTGTTTTGATTTGTTCTGTCGTCTCTGTAAACTGTGTAGTTGGGTATAAAGGTAGTGTTTTGTGGTCTCAGGTGTGTTTCTTGAATCATTAATATATCAGGACTGTGCTTCTGTACAAAATCTCGTAGCTCAACAATACGAGATAATAAGCCGTTCGCATTCCAGCTGCAGATTGTGAGGCCATATAATTTAAAATTATTGTTCTGTATATAGTTGGATGTGGGTGGGGGGTGACTATTCATCAATATTGCTGTCCATAAGTGCTTCTATGAGGGCATATGTCTTATTTGTTTTTCCCTTGGCGGCTTTGATTTTCGGAAGGTTCTTGAGTAGGCCGGGTAGTTGACGGAATATTTCGGTGAGGGTTTGGAACATCTCTATGGCGGTGAAAAAATCAGGTGTTTCTTCTTCTTCGTTTTCTTCTTGTGTTCTTTGGTTGTTTTTGATGTGTTTATTAACTAAATTGATAGCCTTGGCTCTATTGTTGTTGGATGGGATGGTGTTATTTTTTTCTCTTTTCTGATTGGTTATGGTGGGTGCTGTTTGGGGCGCCATCTGTTGAGGGTCTGAGACAGCATTTGCATAAGAAAAATTTTCTCGCACTAAATTCCTATTTTTGTTGATGATGGCTTGTTTCTTGGCAGGTCGAGGGAATTTATCACAACCTCCATATGAGGCAAGATGGCCTTTAGCATCACAGTTGATGCACTCGGGATTTTCGATGCGATTTTTGATGGAACAGTCTCTGGTCAGGTGGGGCTCTGCGCACTTTAAGCATCGTGGAGTTATGTGGCAATTTTCCGCCGAATGGTGGAAAAAATTGCAACGATAACATTGCGTGACTTTTCCGCTTCCGCGGTAGCCCTCAATTTTAACGGTCATGTAACAGAGTTTGGTAATTGCAAAAATTTTTTCCGCTGCAGGAGATCTGGGCAGGGTAGCCAGGTAAACAGGAAGTGGTATCTTGGTTCTTCGGTTGGATAATTGTACTACTCGAATGGGTGTAAAACCAAGTTCTAATAGTTCCTCATTAATTTCTTGTGGGGTTGTTTCCCTTGGTAGGCCTTTAATAATTGCCTTCACTGGTCTTTGGAATACTGGTCTGATGACATAATATTCGTATTCCTGGTTGTTGCTGAGGTATTCAATTAACTTCCTGTATTCCTCAGGAGTGTCTACATATAATTTAATGTATTCACCCGAGAGGCGGGTGCGTAGTTCCGGAATTACTTGGTTAATTGCTTTTAATTGATTTTTATAGTTATTTATTTTTAACATTATGGGGGGTGGGAGGCGCTCTTTTGCTGGAATGACGACCTCGTCACTTTGCATGTTTGAGTTATCCTGAATTTGAAGGTTTTGAAACCTGTTTCTAGTTACTGTGGTATTAATATCTGTTATTATTTGCCTTTTGGCAGCTTTTCGACTGGGAGGTGAGACAAAACCGTCTTCATCTTTTCTTTTTAAGTTATTTTTGTTAGGTGTAGTGGGTAAATTATAGTGTATTTGGCAGTCAACTACATTACAGATAGGAAGGGTTGAATACTCACCCTCCGCTTTTGTCAGGTCATCTTGGGTTTTGGATAGCAACAACAGGTAGGACTGGAATTGGTCGTCGGTTTCTTCGAAATCCGGATTCCTTCTGTTGGATTTGATGATGGTCTGTAGCTCATCTCTGTAGTGGACAAGTCGTTTGATTTTTCTTTGTAGTGCCTGCAGTGTTAGATAGGTTTCTTCCTCCATATCGTTGATAGGGGTTTGGGATCGTGAAGAGTTTGCAGATGTAAGTTCCATATTCATTTCCATTGTCGAAGTTCAAGGTCCTGGTCGTTTGGGTAAAATCAGATGTGTAAAAGATATATATCCTCGCCTTAAGCTCTGAGAAGAGCTGCTGAGATATATAAATTTTGTATAGAGCTGCGGTACGAGAAAGTACGGAGAGAGGTGAACGAACGTCTATTCCCCTTGAGATCTCATGCGCTGCAGTGAATAATAATAGAATAATCAGAATAATGAAATATGGGGGTTCCAGGACTGCACAAACTACTTCAATATAGCAGTACCGTTGGCTACGGTCATAAACACAGGAGTGCAGGATTGCACAAATATCAAAATTACTAAAATAGTTTTCGCTTTGGGTGCCATTATAACTACGAAAAGTAGTTACAGAAGAAAAGGGCCCAGATCACTAAACAATTATTTTATTACAAGGACAACACATTTATAATTTACATACATAGTAGAAACAAAGAGATATTGAGCCGAGTATGCGCCGATGGATTTCCCTGTTAATGCCCATAATTGTTTTAGTGCTCCGAAAACCTTGAGTTCATATGCTAAACTGAATGCGTGACGCTGTTATTGCAGAGGGCGTTGCAGGATTGAGGGGAGAGGAA
>BMAW01095143.1:0-13050 GCA_019974015.1 Nephila pilipes
TGTTGATGAATAAAAAAAAATTTTGCAAAAAAAATGTTGTTTTCAATGTTAGACTCGGGAGTTATTGATCGATGTGTTAGGAGAAAAATTATGAAGAAAGAAGATATTTAGAAAAAATCTTGATCTTAATGAGATCATTTTGAGGAAGACTTTAATTTTAAAAAAGAATTAAATACTTTTTTTGCATTAAAAAAGAGAAATTTATTTAGAGAGAAACCCTTTGTTATATGATAATGAACTTGAGATTGTTCATATTCCTTTAATTAAGGAAGTAACTAGCAACTGATTTCATAAATACAATAAAAAAGATTATAATTTTGAGCTGTAAAAAAAAATAGAATATCGTATTATATATACATACGCACGCGCATATATATATATATATATATATATATCGATGTGTTATAACTCTAGAGAAAAGTTTCCAGAATAATAAATAAAAAAGTTAAGCTTCTTTCTCGATTTTTTTATTAATAATTACAATTTTACGATAATGCAGGGTATTTTTAACTATAGCTTCCTGAAACTAAGCAAATGTGCATTAATAGCTACAACTTACATTATGGACTCAAGGATCAATTAATGTACAGAATAAATTTTTCACAAATACCTCGATACTTACGATACTCCATCGTATCATTTGGAGCAAGTAATTATTTTTAAATTAATCTACTTTATTAAATAATTCGGCTCCGCGCATTATTGAGTTTTTAAAAGATAAGCTTTTAATTTTAGAATTTTTAAATTTTTCCAGAAACTTGGAGTTTTTGAAACTCTTTTATTAGCCTCCAAAGTGGCTATTGTTTTAGTCGGATCACTTTTGGCGTACCAGATCCTTTTTCAACTTTTTACCGTTTGCTTCAATTTTAATTATATGTAGCTGATATAATGTTCAATTTAATAATTTATCGTTTCCTTTAATTTTAACATCGGAAAAATTTACCATTGCCTATTCCTCGATATTTCTACGTTTACTTTAATTCTTATATTTAACTGAGTAATTTAATAATAATTATATATATATAAATATAAAAAAAAGCGTACCTTGGGTGGCTAAACCTTTTCTTTGCAAAACTTTGCATACAACGTTTTTGAATTGTTTTTTTAACGTTCTGTTTTCAAGCCCTAAAATTAAAATCCTTAATTAATTTCGCGGTTTTAAATTTATTAATTTTTTTAAGAATATTTATAACTCTTTCGACAAAGAGATTTATGCATGTTCCACCTCACCTACAATTAGATTTATCGAACATTTTGTTCAAAATTATGTATTGTTATCCAAAGCATTATCATTTTTTTTTTATAAATAAACACAAAAATTCGAGTGATGTGATTGTTTATAAACATCGCACTAGAAGTAACATGAAGACTATTGGCGAAGGACCTTGTAATCTTGAACCTCGGTCGAATGATAGGGACCACCATGAGCTGGCACCTCCTTCTCCAAACTTCTTCATGACGCCAATGGGAGACCTTGGGACCTAGACTAGATTTGACGCATATGTAAATGGTGGGTCTTTAGTGACATCAGGGCTTGAACCCCCGACTGGATGAAAAAAAAACCCGGCAGCGTGCCCACGATCATGACCACTAGGCTACCACGGTCCCTCAAAAAAAAAAAAAATTTAAACTGACTCTATTATTTTCATTTTAATATGTGACAACGCTCTTCCTTTTTCTGTTCTGAAAAAAAAAAAAAAAAATAGAATTATTCAAAATAGATATTAATTAGCGTACGAGTAAAGTAAGCGTACTTGCGAATCCCTGGCTTCACAGAAACAATTACTATCAAGAAAAGAAAATATCTTCCTTAAATTATGATGTACTTTTATTTTCACAAGCAAAACATTCCAAAGTTCAAAAACGCTGCCAGTGTTAACGACAAAAGCAATAAAATCGGACGATTCTGTCACAAATATCCACTGTTAAATTAAATAATTAAAATGAAACAGGAAATGATAAATTTATAAAAGTTGATAGTACTGTTCTGTTCGGATATCAAAATTAAAGCAGTAATAAAATATTAAATTAAACATATTTTAGCGATGTAAATATACCTAAAGCGAACTAAATGCAATTATTACATTCATAATGAGTTATATTATCAATAATTTCAACCTAGCATCATATATCCTTTATTTTATGCCCATACATTTTTCTTGACGCCATTTTCTCAAAACAACATATTATCACAAATTAAAAATCCGATTAATTTTTTCAAAGTTATGCTATAGCTTTAATACAAAATAATAGATTAAATTTTTGTTTACAAACAAGTAATTACTAAATTTCTCAGAAGTAAACGTAGAAAAATCATTCAGTGGAAAATTTCGTCCTTTCGTTATTATGAAGGAAAAGCAAGCAATAGCTCACCATTCATATGCTGTTCTTTTTAAGTATTTTCAAATGGCTTTGAAGGACTCTTCTCGAATGTGTCTCAATATTGCAGAAAAAACAATGCCTTCTTTTAGCAAAATATTATTTAAAGACAGTAGTTTTAAGAAAATTATAACATTGAGATTTTGGGCTTTTCGCGATTTACTCTTTACTAAACTCGGTGATTTTTGGTAATTTAAATTGCATAAAATAACAACTTCTTTCCAACTAAAATGATTAAGTAAATTAGATGAAGATAAGAAGTGTAGTGAATTGAACTAAAAGTATAGTGATCTACAGCGAAATAGAATTGAAAGGAAAGAGAAGGGACATAAGGATAACGACAAGCTGATAGATAATTGTAGATTGTATTGAATCATCGTAATTAATCATTTGGATGGAAGTGACTCAAAGAGTAATACGAGCCGAATTTGAGATAACAAGAAGTGAGTAAATTGGAAAGAGTGATTTGGTCAGCTAAGACATTATTTTTGGATATAGTCTAGAATTGACGAGTTAAGTAAAATTCCAGAGAGGGAGAGAGAGTGATCTTGGATATTCTATATTAAGAGCTAATAAATAGTGTTGTCTTTCTCTCACTTACCTTCATTTCGAGTCTCGAACTTATAGAATATTTAATAAGGCTTTAAAATGATTGTAGAGTTAAATAGTGAAGGAAATACATCGCAACAGTTTCTTGGAAAACTTAAGCAATTTAGAAATAATAAAATTAAATATTTTAATTTCAATTATAAATTCTCTCTTTAGGGAGTCTCAGGGATATTAAACTTCAAATTTTTCGATGCTTTGTAAAATATATATATGTTATTTGACATTTTATGCTGAACTTTTTGGTACCAGCCATTCCATGATACTCAAAAAACTTCAAAAGATATTCAAACTATTGTACAATATGTTTAAATAAAATCAGCATTTAAACTGATATGCCACACCCATGTATTTTCGAATTCAGAGTATGTTTCCGTTGTTTTTGCTTAATAAGTCACTTTAAAATTTTTAGGAGAAAGATGAATTAGAAGAAAGCTTGGCTAGACGAAAAACCAAAATAAAAGTCTAAATTTGTTAATCTCGAAATTCTGCCCAAATTCGATTGCTTCTGGTTTTCAAATTTTAGAGGCTGTCTCGAATATGGCCACGAACATTTACAATGTTAAATGTCAAATACTTACTATTATTTTAGCGAAATCTGGCATCACAATATTTTGAAATGTAGGCTTATCACTGGCAGGATATGGTAAACTTCAAAAAGGAATGGACAATAATTTTTGAGGCTCTTGGAGCAAAACAATTGATAAAAAATAAAGACAGAGAGTTGTCGGTGTAAACAGAACTTGCGTATTTAAATGCTCCAGGAATATCATCCTGGAATATTTCAATACGCAAGCTCCAAATCCAAAATTTAATTTTATGATTGTGAATGTTATAAAACTTTAAATGCATTTTTTGAGTTTGAGCTTTTTTTTTTTTTATCACTTATATATATATTTGTATAATTTTAAAAAAGGGAGAAAATATTTAATTCTTTTGATATTTTTTAAAAACATATTTTTTAAACCCTTTATTTCATTTGTAATAGGTATACATTAAAGAAGGTGCATTTGACTTTGTAAATCTATTTACTGCAAGTCATTAGAATCATTTAAATATAAAATATTTTGTGCGCCGTGAAGCTTACTCAGATTTTCTTAAAGATAATTTAATTATATTCATGGACTCATAATATAAAAAATAAAGATTATTTAAATTATTTTACATGTTTCAGAAAATTTATTCCTTTATAAAGCACTTGTGAAAACATTTAAATACTTAGTTTTAATTTCAATGAACTATAGAGAGTCGAACATGGTGTACGTTTTCAGCAGTCGAGGTAAATTTAGCACCCCTGAGACCTTTTAAATACCGATATAAAAAGTGCCTTGTTCTAATTTCGATATAATTAATAAAATTTTCAAATGCGGAAGCTTAAGATATTTCAAGTTTATTATGAGAATAATGTGATCTAATTTTACAGCAGTATCAGATGCTGTAAAACGGCTGCACAAAAACGCAATATTTGAAGTGGAATTTGGAAAGATGTGAACTGGAATTTTTTTTCTGATTTATTTATTTTTTGAATCAATGAATGTAAGTGAGAAATGATTTCTAACGTGAATGAAATTAGAGGTTTATGGCGCAAGAGCCAAATATGGTTGTGCTGTGCTTAAAAATGTGTATCTGAGATTTAGACGTAAGAAAAAATAATAATTGGTTGACAAGAAAAAGAGCCGAAAGTAAAGAAAGATCGCTAGAGTAAATAATTTTTTTAATCTTAACTTTTTTTCAAAATAATTTGTGCCCGCGTTGATCATGGTCGCAAACTCGTAACCGGCATTGTTTCCATCGAATCGGAGGTTTGAGTTCCGATATCACTAAAGGCCCGTCGTATTGTGGGACTGATGGTATACTTTAAATCCATCGAAGCTCATCCCATTGCGGTGGTGAGGAAATTTGAAGAGGGAGGTGCCAGCTCAGATATCGCCCTTGTCACTTGACCAAGGTTCAAAATTACAAGATCTGTCGCCAATATTTCTCTTATTTTTTCTAATTGCGACGTTGATAAACAATCAATGATTTATAAGTAAATCGTGGAGCCAAGTTACTTATAACATTTTGGATTCGAAAGTTAAAATTAAAAATTATTCATGACAAAGTGAATAAGCAAAAACGTTGTAAGGAAGCACGAAGTCATTGTTTATAGATCAAAATCAATAAGAATAATTTTATATGCATAATTTTTCATCATTTAATGAAAAACATATTATTCATAAGTTAAAAGTTTACTTTAAAATTTTCTGTAGAATAATTTTTAAATTTTTATTAGGGACATATTTGGCAATTCCATTAAAAAACATTTGCCATAAGTGCAACACTATGTGCATTTTATGTATTAACTTTGGAATTGAATACGGTTTTATTTAAATCTTAATATCAAACATGCAAAGTTATATAAAAATGCAATCTTTGCTTTGCTTGTCGAATCCATTTCTCAACAAAACGACTTTCAGAGAGATACTTTTGACTTTTGTACGTGGGTCGTAATTTGGATAATACCTTATGGAATCCTTTTTTTAAATTGAAAAAGAAATATTAAGGGCTAAATTGATTTAAGGTAAAACGAAATTCAAATAAAATCAAGCAATGATAAAATTTTCCTTCTGCTTCTTTTGTGATTCGACGGATTAAGAGCAATTTTAAATTATGTTGTGTCCAAACATCTCTGAGCTGGCTGCAATTAATATGCAAACTTGGTTTTATATTGTTTAATTGGTGTTCTGAAAAATTTAAATTTACCATGCATCGCCAAGTGGCGGGGAAAAACAAGATGCACAATGATAACTGATAAAACAGAAGCACAGTCACGCTATTTGCATAAATCTTCCTATACTGTTTCGAAGAGAACGCGAAAGTGGGCCAAATGGCGAAGGTTTCAGAGAACGCCAACTAACGCAATATGGACACAGCAAAAAATTGGTATACTATGTAGACACGGAAGCCCCCATTATTTTAACCAGTTGTCGTCGACTGTAGGCAAAGGGTTATTGGACTTGGTCACGTGTTCACCTGTAGTCATGTGAATTTCGGAAAGTCACATTTTCTGCGAACTTTCATGAGAATAATTTGTTGTGTTTTTTTTTTTGTTCGTGATACCAAAAAGATGCTTCATGAAATCTAATAAATAACTTGTTTTATTCTTGTAGCATGTGTTTCAATAAGCTTTCGTCTCTTGGTTTTATTTTTTTCTCATTAATTTGTTCTGATTAATTTCTTCTGTTTCCATTAAAAAGATAATTTTTCGATAGTTACTTTTACCTTTTTTTTCATTTAACAAGTATAAGAAGATAAAATTGTGGAATATTTGGTTCGCGGTGTGTTCACGCATGTGCGATTCGAACAAAAGTAAAATTTATAGAACAATTACTCTTCGGATCGGGGTTTTTAGAATTTTGGTTTTTTTTACTATACGTTAAAAAAAAAAAAAAAAAAAAAAGTTGAATTTGTTACTTTATTACCTGAAAAATTTCATACTCCGCCATGCATAGCATTAGATGATTACTTCATTTTTAAAAATACGCGTTAAAATTAGACACTGAATAAAGAAAATTTTATTATATCTATAGAAACTGCATATTTTTTCATGAAGTGATAAATTAGGATTTCGCTCTATTTAAGCGAAGCATTTTTATGCTTATCTCTTTTTAACGCGTGTTATGTTTTTTTAGCGTTTCATCAGAAATAAAATATAATATTTCCATCGTTCTACAAAACCAATGAACAGGAATGTGTTTATTTTACATTTGCTATCGTAAAATCTGTGCAAATAATCTTTTTTTAAGAATAAGCCCGCTTTACGATTAATGTGAATTTTTTTTTTCACTTTCAAAATAAACCTTCGTTTTATATGTGTGTATATTTGCATATATCACCAATTATTACTAAAAGTATCATACAATTCTTGTATTAAAATAAGATGAGGAAATTTTCAATATAGGTTACGGAAACATAGTTTCCAAAAATGAATTTTACTTTAAACTATATAATACACTCCTTTTAAATTTAAAATGTTTTCTATGTACACGAAAAAGAGACTATTATTAGGATTTTGACTGCCATAAGTTTTCATTATTTCACTCCTTAAAGTTCACATACTGACAATTAGTCGATTTATTAGATAAAAACTACAATCTTTTAGTCAATTGTTTCTATCTTTACTTCCTCAGCCCCAGCGTCGTCTGTAGGAGACACTAAACAACAATTTCAAAAAATGCCGCCAAGTTAAATAAAAGGTGTCATTGGTACCCAGAATTAGTTAATTTTCTTGTTAATAAATGGTAGTTCTGAGAAAAATAATGATTTTAGTGAACATTTTGCATTCGTAGCTTATTTGTGGTAAAATGAAAATGGTGTTTTTCGAGAGAAAGAAAATTATACGCTTCCGCATCGCTAAGTGTTCATATTTTTTATTAATTGTGTAAAAAAAAATTACTAAACACACTGTTGAATTCCTGAAACTTGCTGTTATATATAACATAATTAATTTCTTACTCAAATCTTCCCACTTCTTATTTAGAACGCTGTTATTTCAGTATCGCCTGTAAGAGATATTGGGTCAATGACTATCAAAATCACTCGATTTGGAACTATAATTATGGAATATATTTCAGCTCGGAATGATATTCTTTAATTGCTAACTGAATTCTCCTAGTGTAGGTATTTAAAGGATGCAGGAAAGAATCGGTATCTGTTAGAAAATGAAATGAAACATAATTCGTGATCACTGTAATTATGTCTAATTTAAAATTTCTCAGAATTTCAATGTATTGAGCAGAAAAAAATATAATTCCCGTACTCGCAGACAACAATTTTTGGAAATAATGAGTTTTCAATAAGAAACAACTTAAAATTGAGAAATTGTTTAATAGTATAAGATAAAGAGAGAGAGAAAAAAATCGAATGATAAATTTTGGAAATTAGGACTCTCCTGCAAACACAGGAATATTTTGTGATTCAAATTTTACATTATGCTCATTATGCTAATTACCATAAATTACTCATTAAATTAAGATTTAAGATATATTTTAAATTAACATTATGATGCCAATTTCTCCCAATGTCTCCTCTAAGAGACACTTAATTTTTCAAAAATAAAAATAAAAATAATTTTTTAACATTTTTTTCAGTACTTTTTCAGGTATTTAGAACCAATTGATACAAATTATTCTAAAATTTATGGCTCAAAGTTGACCTTGGATCTGAGGAGGTTAATGGGGAAAAGCACTTCTAACACAGGAAAAAAATTGTACCAAAATTTATAACAAATGTTTAAAACATTCGTCCTTTTTTTGGAGGCAAAGGGGAATCCGTATGCGCATATTTTGAGAAATACGTTTCGGATACTTAGAGTGACTTCTTGTATTCTTTGAGTGATATGACAAATTTCAAGATTTCAACTGCTTATAGATTATTTTCGTATAATCTTTGTTCTTTAAATATATCCACAAATAAAAGAGAAGTATTGATCATATCAGGGGGACGATGCTCTTGGTTTAAAGAATGGTTATGCCATTGGTTACGCCATACGAGCAATAAACCATACGAAAAGGTTTCGAGATTTTTTTGGGGCGATCGACTCATTACTAGAAATCTTTGGTCACTCCTTTCCCTCGACTTGAAAATTCCCGAATTTTTTCTGTAGGGAGACGTAAGGAACAAGGTTTATGAAAATAATTCTCAAACAATAAATGATCTGAAAATAGTCATACTACTCGAAGGATACAAGAAGTCGCTCCCAGCATTTTGAAACACGGTTCTCAAAATACGCCCAAACAAATTCAGATTTACATCCAAATAAGGAACAGACATTTTGAACAATTGTTGTAAATGTAGGTTCAGATTTTTTTTTTCCTGCGATATGTTAGAAGTGCTTTCCGCCACAAACATTAAAAATGGTTGTTTTAAAATTTGTTATTTTTGTGAAATAAACTCATGAATCGTCAGAACGTGAACTTTTAAGACACCCGATATAATCCCTTCTGGAGCATGCCATCTTATATTGCAAATATGGAATTTACTACCCCGACATAACCGAATAATGTTTCTTCTCTATCACAGGGTTCAGGGGTGTAGGGAGAAATTTTTCATGTGAGGGGAAGGGTGTTCAATTCATATATGTTCAATTCATATATCAAAATTAATTTCTAATTTCACTATATATTTATTGTGTGAGTACAGGATTTGGAATATCCTTTTTTTCTGAAAAAATAAAAAAGAACGTGTATAAAAAAATTTTTAGTTTTAAAATTTCAGTATACAGCAAACTTTATGAGGGAGGAAGAGGGTTACAAACCTCCCATCTCTCCCCGTCACAAAGCTACCGCTAGGGCTCAATATTTTTGATAAAGGCTGGTGACACGTCTCCGAGAGGGCCTATCCATCTTTCCCTATTTTAGATTCTCCTCTTTTGTCACCCAATAAAAACTTATTTTTTTTATCTCCTTCTGTAACCTCGCGTCTGGATCACAGTTCTCTTGTAACAATTATTTACATAGAACATTGGTGATCGGTAAATTAACGAGTGGTTTTTCGAAGCTTGGTCGCATTGCTTCAAGTGCGACGTTAATGAAAACCAATCAAACTATTGAAGCTTGGTCAAATACGGTTCTTGTACCCAATAAAAGACCAATCATTCATTTATAAGGTATTGCAACTCGAGACACATTTTACGTAAGATTTTATTTAAAATGTAGTTTATAACTGTTCACCCTCTCAGATTCAATTAAATTGACAAATAAGGTGAGGAAGTGATTCACATGCTATGTGTTTAGAAGTTTTTTTCTTTAGTCTCTTGTGTTCAGTATCTCAAATCTCTTCGGAACTCTGAGGCTCCGAGGATTATTACAAAACACTCGGCTAGTAGACTAATATTTATTAACTAAAAGTATAAATATACATTTAGTGATAAGTGAAGATTAATCACACACAGAAGCTTTGCGTGCGGGTTGCTGAAGTTCGTAACAGCAATGACGTTCATGCAAAATTATCTCGGAATTTTTAGTTGTTCAGTCGATGTGTATGCAAAACATTCACGTTCGTTTTCACGGAGAGTCTGTATGACAGTGATTATCTAAAGGCCAGCTACCATTGCGTGTTTTATGAAAAATCTTCCAAGATATAGGTGGCAACAAAAGCAAAATATGGAAACAATTTAAATGCAGAATACGAAATACGGCTGAAGATAACATCAATGGAATTAGACTTCGACTGTTAATATAAAAGTTACAAACACAACCCAGTCTCTAAATATAATACAAGGTTGGATGATATCTGGAAATTGAATTAAATATTTTCATGATTAATGTAAATTAATCGTATTTAATTTTTATGTTGAATTTCTTAATAAAAAATGCAATACTTTTTAAAATTGTTTTTACAAGTACCTATGCGGCGGAATAGTATTCCTATTCGCCTCTTGTGCCATAATCAATAAAATATACTAACACTAAAAAGGCAGTAACTTATACAAGCAGACGTTGGACAAATCTCGCGCACAATATTTATTCCCCAGACTTGCACTGTAATAACAAATGAATTCCTGTTCTCCAAGATAACACCCTAGATACATTCACCCGCCTCACTAATACCGAATCAAGAGTGTCTTACCGAAACACCAAGCTGGAGGTTGACTTGCTTTCTTAACTCCACCACGGTTACTATCGGTTGAAGCAATTCTTAATTGTCTACCTCCTGTAAGGCATATACTCAACGCTAGAATCACTCGACCTCTATCGTGAGAATCTCGCTTTGCTTATATACTTTCTTATCTAGTACAGTTCACTTTACTTCTACTTGCCTCTAATTTACCTAATCACGTTTCATTTTGATTTGGAAGAAATTGCTTAATTCGTGCAATCAATCTTAATTTAAGTCTCCAAGGTTAGTGAAGAGAAAACCACGAATAGTCCAACATCACATCTATAGCATATTGTTCGATTTTAAATATTATTTTAAGATGTGTTTTTTAAAAGGATGGGATGGGGCTATCCGAAAACATCTTGTAGACTGGGAGTTCAGAAGCTTAACGACTGCTGTTTATATAACATATTTTTTGTGAGAACAGTGAACCAGGTTATTTATTATTTAATTTTTGTAAGATCCGCTATAGCCTGGTTTTTAAAAAACTAGACTTTCAAGTAATGGGTAGAAGGCTCAGACCTAGTAATTTTCAACAAAAACCTTTTTGTGGTAAGTGCCGATGCTCCTTAAATCTGTCGGATATCCAAGTCCTCACGTTTTAGTGGCGCAAACAGATGAAATTATAGGTTAGTTCAGGGATCGACCTCATCAAATGACTGTGCCTCTAGTAAGCGAGGTTTATTTGCGGTGTTAAACGGATATCTAAGTCGAGCAGAAATAAGTAGCTTCTCTATTCGTTCAATTAAATTAGCGATTGTTTTTTTGTGTGTCAAATACACAACTTCTATGTTTTCTTATATCGTTGTTATATGAAATAAAATTTGGGAGGGGGAGTGCAATCCATTAAGAACGCTTATAAGTTACACTCTTTTTGTTTTAGGTATCAAAGACATAATTGTAGTTGTTTTCGTTCTTATTAGATACTCTGTCGTATTGCAATTTTATTCCTGTCATAAATTATGTGTTCTTTTTATTAGAAATTGCGAAAAGTCTAAAATAGAAATTCCGTCCGATTACTTCTATTTTTACATAATTTGCGGAATTATATACATCAAAGTCATTTTCTTCTGCTTACATCTCACATACCAAACTGTTGTTTTGTGTTAAGAGCAAGTTTGAACGTTAGAAAAAGGCAGCCAGAAACACTCAACAAGCAACCAATTTCTGTAATTTAGGGCTTAAGAATTACCATTCTTGAATAAGTATGAAATAATTAAATTATGAAAACTAAATGATCTGTAAAAGTTTAGACTGAAGTAAACTAATAAAAACATCTTTTTATTATGTTCATAGTATAGAATGATGTTAACCGGTTTCATTGTGATTTAATCAGCCATTTTGTTGACCACATGAAATGAGAGTCTTAGCAATTCAAGGAATTTGATTTTCTTGCAGAATATTATACAGAATCCGGCTGTAATCCGGCCCTGCAAGTAATCCGGCGTTTCTACACATGTGGACAAGCCTTAGAGACATTATTTTTGACCTTCTATTTCAGTGAAATAATACGAGATAAACTACAAAACTAAATTAAAACTACAAAACAATACTTTTTGTAGTTTTAGTTAGTTCGTATGTATGATATTTTATTTGCGTGATCTGTATTATTGATACAATAAGACATAGTTTTTTCTGTTTAAACACTTTCTGATTTGTGATTTTCGAGTAAACTGGCGGTGTCCTGGTCCGATATCTGCCGGATTACCGAGAAAGTCCTGTATGAGGGAATATCGTAAATTTTTAATTATAACTAAGAAATGACCGAAATATATCTGGATAAAATTTAGTCTTCATGGTAATTTATCCTTCTATGCATAATGTTGTAAATTATGGCTATTAAGGTAGGTGTAGTTAATTAATGTGAGCTGAACATTACTGAGAGTGTAATGATTATCATTACAAGAGATATTTTGTACGATGATCGTTCAATAAGTCATTAGAAAAAGTCTCCTTGTAGATCTAAACACTTTTCCAAGCGTTTCTCCAACTTTTTAAAGCCGTCTAAAAAGTAAGATTTCGTAAGGTTGTGACGCCCGCCCGACCCGGGCGTCTTCTTGTGCCATCACTAGATTCTATTATTAAGCATTACGACACAAATAATTACAAAACCACCCAAACAACTTTCACAATTTATTAGTATATATTTACTATAAGAAAAAATGGCTACGCTCTCCAGGGTAAGCTTTCTAACACCTTAATTCAACCCACCAATAGTAATCTAACAGAACTCTTACCACTAGTCCTGCCTCGACTGCAACTCAGATTCTGGACCACTGTTGAAAACGCTAGATCAATCTTTCTACGACAATCCTTACTCGAACCCTCTACTTATAGACTTTAATTCCTCCTTTCTTTTAATCTGACTCTTCAGCTTCACCTCATCTCATCTCATCTCATCTCATCTCATCTCATCTCATCTCATCT
>BMAW01095144.1:0-11148 GCA_019974015.1 Nephila pilipes
GATTTTACGAACTATTTTGTTCTTAGAAGGAGAGATGGCAGCATATACCACCCTTCAAAAACCTGATCAGTATGAATGTTGTGACATTGGCCTATTCGCGGCTCTCTTCACTAACCTTGGGACTCAATTGAGATTGATTGTTTTCGCTAAACAACCTTTGCCCAACCAAAATGAAACGTGATGAAGAATGTAATATGCAAAGCAGTTAGGAATGAAGTGAAGGTTATTAAGAAGTATATAAACCCCATCTGAAGGGAAAGAGTATCCGAAGGAGTATCAGAGAGGCGTTGTAGCGAGAGGAGGTGGAATCTAAATGCTATAGTGTATTGAAAGGCAGATTTATAGATTAGTGCTGAGGACCGAGGTAAACCACTGGATTGAGAATTAATTATGTTTTCAGCAGTCACAGATTCAGACCTGGTATTGGTAAGAAGCTGTTAGATTATTATTGGTGGTTGAATTAAAGTGTTAATAAACTTAACTCGAGAGCCCCATTATTAATGTCTTAGTGGATATATATTAAATGTTGAAAGTTTTCGTTTTGGTGGTTCTGTAATTATTGGTGTCGTATTGTTTAATATTAGATATTAGTGATGGCACAAGATAACACCCGTGTTGACCGGATGTTACAATGTGACCCAGTACTATTTTAATATTTAACACGCCATTTATTTATTTGTCATTTAATATAGTATAGTACAATGAAGATATCACTCTCGTTCAAATGGAACAAAAAATGAAGTTAGTTCAAATATTTACATAAAAATTAATGGATAACTAAATATATACGGTTCGTGTTTTGAAGCTAATTAGTATAGAATAAATGAGCAACTATCAAGTAACCTAGAAAGATGAATGCAATCAAGATTCAAGTATCCAAAATACTGGCGCAAAGACCTCTGATTAATTATGTAGCGAAAACCAAGAATCCACTGGTGCGAGACGAATTCGAACATAAGAAGATAATCAAGTTGAATATTTGTAGAAGGACAGAAGATGGATCTCTATGGCAAATACTCCTTATTCTATGCACTTCTCTGATGGCTCTACGATATTAATACCATTACAACAGTTGCGCACGCAGAACACGAACAATTTACATGATCTGCGCATGTAGAAATTAGATGTTCTAATGTGCTGCCTCAATGAAGGTGGCAGCTGGTTCAATGAGGGCCTCCACGGTCTTTTTTGAAATTTTTTTTTTAATTTTTAGCGCATTTTTAGCAAATTTGTTTTTTAAATTTAGTTTTGTAAGTTTTTAAAAATATATTTCTTCAATACTTTAATGATCTTAATCTCCATTATCCTTAAAAATAAACTGAACCTAATTGTTTTAATAAGTAACTGATGAAGAATGTTCAATATGTTCTTCTGTACATCGAATTTACTCCCCCCCCCCAGAAAGCTTGAAGTTCGACAAGTAGATGTTCGACTGACATACATTTTATAAATTAGCGATTCTACAAATAAATTATGGCTATTAAATTAACATTTCTCACTATTTTTTAAATAGTAAGTTTTAGATCCGAGGGTTCAAAGCTTATTTTCTTTTAGAGAGAGAGAGAGAGAAAGAGAGAGCGAGAGATTAAAACCTGATCACTGCCATTGCCTTATTTATAATATTCACTTATATTTTATTTTAAAACCCAAAATTTGAAAAGGATTAGAAGCGTTTAAAAATATACTCATAAAAAGATAAAAAAAATAAAATATTTAAAATAAAAACAAATAATACCAATATTAATTATCAATGTTACGTATTATTTAAACATTATATAATTAAAAAATTAATATAATTTGCTTTGAGATCTTTGAAGATATAATTCCCGTTTTCCATCAAAAGTTTAGAAAAAATATAAATAATGATGTTTATAATAATTTGATATCTTTTAATTTTATAATTAAATAATATTTATCAGTGATTTCTATTTATAATTATGAATATAATTAAATATCCAATTTGATTAAAAGTATTTATAACAATTATTCTGAGCTAACAGTTATGAAAAGGGCAATATTTTCACGCGCTACAAAAACATGTTTAATAGAAAAAAAACTTATTTCTGCTGAAAAAAATTGTCTACAGTATTGAATTAAATATGTAAAGGCTTTTGAAAATTATACATTTTTCAGGCGGAAAACGCATACTGTAGTTCAAAAAATAAGTAATATCATGGGAAATATATCAGAGGAGTTTATTAAAGCAGCCATGGCTTAAAAAATTAAAATTACTTTTAAATGAAAAATATTTTTAAAAAGGTGTACACATATTAAACCGCTCCCTCAAAATAAATTTGAGCCGGGAAATTTATCTTGGGAAAACATTTTAAAAATTATTGCTTCAGAGAAGATAAATACAATTGAAAGAAACAATAATAATAATAATATGTGAATTCTTTATGGTCATAGAATTTTGTTAATAATTATGAGTGTTTTAGCATAAACAGTCAATATAATGTAAATATATTTTTTTACTTACATCAATGAATAATTCTTAATATTTGCATAGAGAAAATATTAATATTTAATACATCCTTTATAGGGGATGTATTTAATATTATTATTACTATAGGTATATAGAATATAATATAAGTAATATTAATAATTGAATATTAATATTATTTATATCATATTCTTTATACGTGTACATTATTCAGTAATTACTACTTCAATTTTAGCAACTATGTAAATAATTCGAAAATATGTGCGATGGAAATAATAAAAGAAAATCAATTAAAAATCAAGAAATACTGCCAGAAAAAAAAACTACAATTGTTTCAGTTTTAGCATTTATATAAATAATTTGAAAATATAAGTAATGAAAATAAAAGAAAATCAAGAAATACTGACATAAGTAACAGAGCAATGATATATTTGACTATAACTTGTGTAATTCTTTATACAAGAACTGCATTCAAAAATGGAACAAAATGTTGAAAATTAGATTTAAATCACTTCGTAGTTTTTGTTTGTCTGCAGCTAAGAAATTTTCTCTAAGAAAAATTAATATAACAGTAATTTTCCTAATGCATTTCTGTTTCAAGTTTAAAATTTTTCTGCTAAACCAGTAAAACGATTTAACTTTAGGAATGAGTGCAAACAAAATATCACGAAATATTATCAATTTCGAAATAAAATATTACTTGAGGGTATGACTAGTACAGGTAATACAGCTACTTGGAGGTTTAAATGTGGATTTCAAAGTTTACCAACAGATGACTATGGCTCTGAAAAAGAAATTTAGAAGAAGCTACAGAAGTGAACCTCTAGCGAGATATGTCGAATAATCTTTCCTGAGGACGAGGGTATTATTGTTTACATGACATTCCAGATACAAATGTTAATTTAAATTGAGAAATTTACCATGTGATGAATATCCTTAAATCTTTTATGGTTCATGCATGGATTTCAGTATTTTCGGAAAACTATAGCTGCATGTGGTACGACCACTAATGTCTGCATCACCTTCGTTAGTTGCTGTAATAATTGCCAGAGAAATTGTTTTTTTTTTTTAATTTATTGCTTTTAATTGTTTTTAATTTATTTTTATTGTTTTTTGTGCATATTCTGAACATTTTCATATTTTTTATGAGACAGAACATTAGGTGGGACTAAAGTCCAGAGAATGACAGTTTTTTTTTTATTTATTTAAATTTGACTCGTATCAAATAGAAAGTAAATGTGAGTGATTGTGGAGTTTAATGGCGCAAGAGCCAGATGTGGTCATGCTGCGCCAAACAAGGCGTATCTGCGATCTTGCCGTTTGAATGAGTGACAGTATTTGTAATGACACAAAAACTAATGAGAGAGTGAAAGTGAAATTTAATGGCGCCAGAGCCACATGTGGCTATACTGCGCCAAAAAAGATGTAGCTGTGGTCCAGAGGTTTGCAAAAAATGGGGGGGGGGGATAAAAAGGTTGACAAGAAGGAAGTTCGAAAATAGAGAAGGATCACTGTGATATCTCTGGGGCGCGTCACCCATGTTTACCAAACACAGTGAACCCCATGGGAAAGAAAAAGATCACTAGGGTTTCTTGGGATCACGATGCCGTAACTACCTAAAGAAGGTAAGCCCCTGAGGTGCCCTGATATAATCCTCAGAGGTAGAGTGCCCGGCTATACCCCCAAATACTGGGTATGCATTGGAGTCGCCTCTTATGACCTGCAGTAGGACTATTCTTTCACACCCGGTCACCAAACGGGCAATGAAATAGAAATAATTGTGATTACGGTTATTTATTAACGTCGCAATGAGAAGCAACACGAGGTGACAGATCTCGTAATTTTGAACCTCGTTCAAGTGACGAGGACAATACTTGAGTCGGCGCCTCCCTTTCCTACATAACACCGTTGGGAGGACTTTGACCATATTTAACATATATACATAAGAATAAAATTAACAACATAAGAATAAAACTGTGCCTTTTTTTCCATTGTTTAAGTGAAGTAGAAAGGGATTTATCGAGAAAAACAAAAAAAGTGGTCTTATTGCCTTCATGTGTTAGAAAAAAATAGAGGTTTTACAAATTATTAAATTAATCTTAAGTTAAAATAAAAATTCTTTTAAAACTGAAAGAGAGAAAAGATAGTACTAACAGTCAAGTACTTAGTAATCAAGTATTTTTTCTTTTTTTCCCCCATTTCATAACAACCATGACAATTTAAGTTTGAAATAAGAATGATCATAATCTTCTCAGGTATTTTAGAAAAATTTGTAATTTCAACCTCCTTGTTACTGAAATGTTCATGACATGTCTGTATAGCTATTTTAACCCTTTTAAATGCCTGGTGCGTACACATACCACCACCTAAGATACGAGAATAAGATACTTTATGATGAAGAAACGAGTACAAGATATTCCAAGTAGTGAAAGATATGTTTGCAATGTTTGGTGTCTGTTTTCTGAAATGTCATAAAAATTAATATGTCAAAAACTTAATTTCATCCTCAACTATAAACACAAAATACATCTAATTAACATTTCCTTTTGAACATAAGAGTATTTACAAAACATGTTTTATAAATGCCATATAGTGTAACAAAAAAAGAAATAAAAATCATCAATGGACGGTGATACGCACCAATTGGGCGGTCGATTAGCACCTGGTAAACTTATTCCCCATTCCCGGAAACAAAGAGTTTTAAAAATAGAATTAATTTCATCTAATAAAATAAAAATGAGTTATTTTTCTTAAATCATTCTCAATACCGTTAATGACTTAATGTACCATGTCTAGAAAAAATGGCGTTATAAAGGGTTAATTCTTTACAATAATCAAGTGGTTGAGAATGAATGAAAGTAAAAGTTCCTGGCGCTAGAATTAAATCTGACTATGCTGCGCCAAACATTGCGCAAAAACAAGAAAGTTGACAATAAGAAGGGCCGAAAATGAAGATGGATCGCTAGAGTATCCCGTGGGCGCATTATCCATGTTTACCAAAGACAGTAAGCCTCAAGGGAAAGAAAAAGATCTTTAGGGTACTTGGGGGCCATGATCTTCCATAAGTAAGCACGGGTATAAGTCCCTGAGAACTACAGTAGTCGATAAACGGCGAGAAATATTACATTTACGAAAAATTAATTCATATATTTCTTTTTAGAATCTCTTGAAAATAAGCCGGGAAAATATTGTATAGAAAGGCAGGTATTACGAATCCTTTCTTTTCAATAAAATGAATATATCTGCCTTAACTACTTAAGCTTCCCTAATCACTTTATTATACATTGAATTATGATAATTATATACCAAATCTGATTTTCCAATTAGTATACAGAACATTTTTGTTGCAACATTACATCTGTTTTAGCTTCATTAAAACAGAATTCCACACAAAATTACAATGCATAGTACACAATAATAAATGAGCTTTATTGGATAATTTGTACAAAAGGGATTCATTTTTAGATTATGGTTCAAACGCTTTTTTTCTATCCGTAATAAAGTAGTTATAAGCTGCTTAACAAGGTAATCCTTTTACAACATATTCTTTTGAATCACGTACAAAATTCTCGTGGGAAATGGTATTCTAATGGATTAACGAATAAATGCGTTAATGAATGAAATTAGATTAAGTCAATATAATGTATGACTTCCTTCTTTTATGCTATCCCGAATTATGGTTGTTAACATTAATTTAATATAAATGATCAAATGTAAGAGTGAATCCTTTTTGATACTGAATGAATATCAAAAAAAAAAGAATGTCCTTTTTGATAAAATAATATTTATATCAAATTTTGATATAAATATTATTTTAAGCCCTTCTGGTACGATTTAATAATAAAAAATTGAGCATGAAATAACCATTTATGATTTTTACTTAAAAAAACTTATTTTATAGTTCTTTTACATATTCTTAATTAACATCCATTTTTATATATTGTTAAATAATATCAAAAACGGTAACATTAAAACAAAAATCAAAGAAAAACCTTAATAAGGTATATAGTTAATATTCTTCAAGTACTTTTCAAAACACTATGTTAAGTGCTAAGGAATCCTGCTTTGTTTACACTACCACGGTGTCCCGTTTCTAATTTTATTCTTGTAAAACGCAGACACCTCTTAGTAGATTTTCTTTCATTCTGAGTGAAAGGAATATATTCAGGAAAATGTCCTCATCTTTTAGCCTGCAACCTAGCCGGAGCGTCACTATATGAAGGACGACCTTCCAACCCCCTTGACCTTCATAGTCTGCTCTACTCTTATCCATTATGGTATTTATTATACAACACATTTTCCCTTAAGTAAAAATATATATTAACCGATATTCACACTAAATGTTTACAAGAATGTAATCTCTTACAGACTAACTACAATTTGGCCGTGTCTTGTACCAAGAAATTCTAACTGTAAACAATATCTGATAGTGATCTGAAATATTTCCATAAGTAACAAAAGTGTTGCCAAATTCAGTACACTAGAAATTTTAAACTAAATTAATTATCATATTCAACTGTAACTTTAGTCGCATGAGGAGTGTAAATCATAATTGTGCGGTACGGCATGAAAAACCAATGACGACCCAGACTCGTCATTTAACCGGAAGAGGTTAACAATAGAATCTAAAATTTTAACATCAACAACTTATACCTGAACATAACTATCATTAACAGTCATCACTGTAAATATAGTAACGCAGAGAGCATTTCCGTATAAAATCAACAATAATAATGAATTAAATAAGTTAATGAATTAACAAAGGAAATAGAATGGTTAAAATGACGCAATGTATTTAAGTAAGAATATAAAAATTAAATATATATATATTTGATTATAATAAATTCATACACGTAGGAATATCATTTATATATTGCTTTTTTTTTGAGGAAAATAGAATATAACTTACTTGTATTATAAATTATTTTGATGAAATAAAATAAAAGAATGTTTTAAAGTAATCACTCAGTAGAGTCAGAAAATTCATTACATTAATAAATTAAATTCATTCAAAGATAAAATATTTTTAACGTGCAGAAATATTCAGGCAATCGATAATATAAAAATTTGGAATGATCTTCATCGAAATGTTAAGCCTAGATTCTTGTTCCGATAATTTTGCTTAAAAAATTAAATAACATAGTGTTATGCTACAAAATTATCAGAATTAAATACAATTCAATTATATATTTTAAAGAAAAATATATATTTGAATTGTATTTAAATTTGTACACATTGAAACAAATACCAAGTTTGATTAGCTGTAATGTTAATTAAAATTTTTAAGATTAAACATGATACATTGAATAGTGTCGTTCAATTAATTTATTTTTCGTGATTCAGTCATCCTTGTTATTCACAAATGAAGTGCTCACACACTTTAGAAAAGAAATCAAATTTTCAAACAGCAATATTCCATTTAATAATTTAATATTCCTGTCTTACTAAGAATTCAACCGAACTAGGATTTATTGCTAAATTAGAAAAATTCTTAAATTCTAAAATTGTTTTGAGTCTATGCGATGTTTTCACAGTCGTCATGTATTAGCCAGAGGCATACACATACGTTACTTTCATTTTAAGATTCAGTAGCAAAATTCAGTTTTATTTTAAGATCAAAATCAAACCATTTTTTTTTCAACACCAACAAATAATAAAAGTACCACGAATGTCAAAAAAATAATATTTGTTCCAAAATTTCTATACTTCGGATACAGCTATATTTGTGAATCAAAGAAAATATTTAACCTGAATTCTAAATAATATCTACTTAATACTTAAACCTTGACATAGTTAATCTATCTAACATCTTAAATATTTCGTTTGCTATTCAACACTGAATAAAACGTCTTAAATATAATAATACGATAATCGACGCATGCGCACGAGTATTTAATATTTGCTTAAAATGTCAAAATCGTTATGAAATAGAAAAATTTAAAAGATTTTGAACAGAAAAACAGAATAGTAAAAGGTTCTGTGTAACCCACTTCTCTACCCATTTCATATTTGGGCTATGAACTAAAATAAAAATTAAATTCTTGTATGAATTATAATAAAATTAAATTAATATATGAATTACTATAAAATTTAATAAATACCTAATCAGTAAACAGCGTTGGTAGTAATTCTACGTTATAACGTAACCAAACATGTAATGGCAAAAAACCAAAAAAGATATCTCAGACTTTAAAATAACATATTGAGGCCTATGGGGTTTAATCTAGTTTTTTGTACACTTACCTGCACCATTTCTTTACATGATAAATACCTTTGTTTTTTTCATAAAATAAAAACAAAAGAAATAAAAAATACGTGAAAAAATATGTCTATAAATTAGATGTCAAAATGCTGGACAGACAGCATTATAAAAAACAAAATAGCAGAAATGAATAAAAAAAAAAAAATGCAGCTATATTTATACTTTTTTCACGTGGAGATGAAATTCAAAATAAGAATTAGTCTTCACTAAGGCTCATCATCTATGACGATATCACAAAAGATTAGGAGAACATGCTAAGATATTGCAGTGGTTTGGATCCTATCATACAATGAGATTTCTGCCTGAATTTAATTTGATTCTGAGCAGTCATTAAATATGATGCGTCTCGAAATTTTCCTGTTCTGACATATTTTTCTGATTTCTAAATTTATAATAATTATGAAACTATATTTTAATTTTTAATATAGTTCTGTTGAGGTGGTATTTCATTCTTTTTTTATTTATTGGCATGGGGGGGTATTTTTGGGAATAAAATTTGTAATTTAAAATCCTCATCCCCATTAAATACCATAAATCCATAGGAATTAAAATAACGAAAACATCTTTGCTTTCATGCTTCTGGGTCAAATTATAATGATTTGACCCCACACATTTCCACAATCATTTAAATTTTTAAAATTTAATTATCATTTATTTATTTTCATTGGTATTTAGTAAGTTTAAAACTCGTTGGCTATGATGAGGAGGTCTTGTCTTTTTGACATAGGAATTCTACACACACACATAGCTGAAACATGTTTCACTTTATACTTCAGTTTTAGTTTTTGTTTGTTTATTAACTTCATACCTGTCGCTATTGGTGACGGACCTCCAAATTTTGAATGACAAGTAACGAGGACGGCATCTGAATTAGCACCCTGGTTTCCCATACCATTCCTACGGGAGGATTTAGAGTTTCAGCAGATTTAACGTGTATCAGCTGTCTTTAGAGTTTAAAAGGAAAGAACGCCGGGTGCTAGCTCTTGACCATGACGATATGGCTACCGCGGTAGATCCTTTCAGTTGCATGCATCAGTCTATGAGTCATACGTTCGTATCACTTCCATATCAATCTATAGTTCATTATAAGGTATGATTGAAAGAGATGGATTATATTTCAAAAGTTGAGATTTATATCTGTTATTGGTTTTAAAAATTAAATATTGGTTTTAATTTAATTATAATTTGTTAAGCAACTTAATGGAATTTTAAAAAAATTATGTTGGATAAAAAAATTAATCATAGTTTAAAATACCAAAGAAAAGCATTCAAATACAGACGGGTCCCAATTATAAGGTCTACCGGAAAGTTCTGTCTATTTGTGAAGCGAAAGAAAATAATTCATTTCTCAAACATTTAATAATATTTATTGTATAATATATTTTCCGTCGTTACTTAAGCACTCTTGCCAGCGTGATGGTAATTTGTTTGTACCATTTTTGAAAAATTCCTTGTTTTTAGAGGCGAAGAACTCAAGTAGTGCTTGGTTGATGAATGCTTCAGTTGTGATTTTTTTTTTTTTTTCAAAAACTTTTGAATGAAGATAATAAACAAGTGACAATTGAAGGGTGCTATGTCTAAGGAGTACGGTGGGTGCGGCATAAATTCCCAGTCTAGCTCTGTAATTTTTTGAAGAATCGCCAAGGCAGCATATCGTTTGGCCTTATCATGATACAATATAACGTGCTACTTATTGAACATCACCTGCCTCTTTTCTCTCAGTTTCATTTCTTTCAGTGCTTTGTTTAAATAATTCATTTGTTGACAGCATCTCTCTCAATTGAGCTTTTTGTTAGGTTTCAAATGCTCGAAATATTAGCTCTTGGTCTAAGCACAGTGTTCACTTATTCAGGCTCAATCTTGATTTAGAGGAGGAAAGAACGAATAGTCCATGCTGCAAATATGCTCTTTCCTTGATATGTATTCAAAAATAATCCATTTTGCATCACCAGTGATCATTCGGTCCCTAATGGGTTTGTTTTCATTCCAAGTAAACAAATATGTACTTATGACGATTTGATTCAGCAAATTTTCCACATTTAACTCCCGAGGCACCCATCTGGAATGTTTATAGATCAGTCCTAGTAACGACGGAAATTATATTGTACAATAAATATTATTAAATGCATGAAAATTGTATTATTTTCTTTCACTTCACAAATGGACAGAACATTCTGGTTGACCTAATATTTTAATACCTCCACAGTATAGACGACGAAAATTCTCAAAACATATTAGGGCCTATTTTATAGTTAGGTTTTAATTTTAGGTGAAATCCGGAATTAACAAACAGGAAATTTTCGGATCATAAAAAATTAATATCTGCATACTAACATATACATCTTACCTACATTACATTCATATATGTATACTAAATATTATACCTAAATTATTATTTTATCCACATAATTAATAAAGTATCATATCCATTTTATACATATAT
>BMAW01095157.1:0-13011 GCA_019974015.1 Nephila pilipes
AACCTGGCAATTTTGAGCTTCAGTCAAGTGACAAGGATGACACTTGAACTGGCACCCCATTCTCCTACCTTTCAAACCAGTCAAACGTGAGGATTTCTATCCTCGATAGAATTAACGCACTTCGGCGCCGCTATATTTCGGGACTTTAGTAGAATCAGAAGTCGAATCCGCAATTCGATGGAAAGTACACTGGTCACAGCTGGCGACCTTGATTATTTGGTTTCCATGGCCGTGTTTTCCCCCCCAACTTTGCATCCAAATTCCTTTTCATCCATCCCCCTGAAAATTTTTTTAACTTTACTGCTTTAAAAAGAGATCACATTTAAAATTTCCTAAAAACTACGATTAATAAAATTCTGTGACCTCTTCTCCTTTAATTAAAATATTCACATAAATAACTTGACTAATCAGTGAAGCAACTATTTTTAGTCATAATCTTAATTTCGTTTATTCTTACTTTGATATAAATGTTTAACTAATTTTAATTCATTTTTTTATTGATTTCTTTCACTCGTAATGAAATTTGTAAATTCGTCTTATTGTGTGATTTGAGACTTCTGTCCTGCCGCCATTTTGATTTCGGGAACGAAATATTAATCTTATGGAATTTCTTCTGCCAATCTCACAGCTTTATTAATTTATCTATTTGAATGCAAAAAAGTACGTCCGAAAGAGCAATAAAGAAATGAAAGTTTCTATAGAATTACTTTTTTATCTCCGATTTTCGAAAATGTTTTAGAATAATTTTTGAACAGCGGAAGACCAACAAACTAATAATTTAAGAAGAGTTAAAAATATGTTTAAAATTCCTGGAGAAAATGCAATTTCTCAAAAGCCTTCATTATTTTTTATTCTTTCGGATGCTCTTTTTATGTATTCAAATAAATGAAATAGAAAAAAAAATAAGAGTGGTAGTAGAAATTAAATAGGATTGATATTATGTTAACGAAAGCAAAATAGCCTGTAGACGATAACTTTAGCAAATTAGAAATATAATTAATATCACAGTTGCTTAGAAAAGTAATATTATAACATATTGGAAAAAATAGCTAGCTTAAAGCTGTTTTGAAATATGAACAAAATGAGAAAAACAAATCTATAAACATTTAAATTTAAATATAATAGCAATTTATTTTCATCTCCTGTTTTCTTGTGATATTCAAGCATAGAATTAAGTCTTGAACAAAAAAAAAAAAATTAAATTTGCATTAATCAAACGTTATTTTTAACTCTAGCATTAAAATCCACAAACTGGATTAAATTAACATAGAATTTATTTAATTTGTTGCGAATTAAGTCTATTTAACTTTTTTTTCGTTTTGAACCAGAGCGCATGAATCAACAGTTTCAAGGTGAGGATAATGTTAGTAATTTTCGAATAAAATATATAAAATAAACTTCATCGTATAATTCAATAAGCAGTAAAGTTTTAAGTAATACATAATTTTCTGAATTATAAATCAAAATTCGAAAACTTATAAAAATAATTGTTTATAAAATAGTACGTATTTCCAGGTTACTGGGCATTCTAAAATAATAATTTTTCTTTTAAATGCATAAATGATGGAAATATATATATATATATATTTAAACTGGGAACTATTTTTTCAAATTCTCGTATGTACTTGTTTTCCAGATGGATTCAGATTTTATTAAATTCACAGAGCGTTATAGGTTTGAAACGGGCTATTTATGGCACATCTAACAATTTTAGTGATTTGCTTCGATAACGAGGAGGACATCTGAATTTGCGCCTTAAACTCCCAACTTCCTCTCTACATTGACACGAAGACAGTGAGATTTTGTTTTTATCAACACATTAACATCGCTACTACTAGAGGTAGGCCTCGAAATAGTGAACTGAAATCAATTTACAGGAATAACTTTTGAAATAGTACTCCTTTTTCGCCAAATTTCCACATATCGTTATGTGTGGGCATTGAAGCCTAGTTACTATTTAGCGGTCAACCACAATATTTTGATATATATTTTTTACGGAGTTAGAATTCCAATTTTTGAACCATAGGTTATGGTACTAAATGTTTTTAATCCTTGAATTTAATGCGAATAAGCTTCTATAGGTTTTTCTTGTGATATTTGATGCTCCCACACGATGAGGTGCGGTATTTAAGAGAGTTAGGTACCAACTCTATCATTTTCCTCACTCAACAATGGTTGAAAATTATGAGGTCTGTCACCAATAATGTATTTGCTGTCTTAGTACGAAACTTACAATTCATGCTTATAATCCTTGATATAAAAATATCTTAAAATTATTAATTTCTTGCAACTGTATCCGTTGCTTAAAGAACGAAGAAAAACTCTAATTCATTCATATCATAAGTGTCACGGAAAAGGAATTTTTTTATTTAATTTAATTCATTTTCTGATGTATTACGGCTCTAGCACACTTATCAATGGCTTTAAGGCTCCCGTCTACCCGCCATTTTGATTTCATCAGCTGAATGTTAATCCTATAGAATTTTGACTTTAATTCTCACATCTTTATTATTTGTTCTATTTGAATGCAATAAAGTGCATCTGAAAGAACAAAAAATAATGAATGCTTCTGTGAAATTACTTTTCCCCTCCGATTCTTAAAAATATTTGAAAATATTCTTTAAAGACCAGAAAACTCAAAAACGAATAAGTAAAATGGGAATAAAAATATTTTTAAAAATTTTAGGAAAAAAGTAATTCCACAGAAGCATTCATTATTTTTTGCTCTTTCAAATGCACTTTATTGCATTCAAACAGATCAAATAGTAAAGATGGGAGAATTCAAGTCGAAATTCCATTGGATTAACATTAAGCTGATGAAATCAAAATGGTGGGTAGACGGGAGCCTTAAGGCTCCCGTCTATTTTGATTTTGTAAACGTAGTGTTAATCCTATAGAATATCGACTATCGTTTTCAAATCTTTACTATTAAATCTATTTGAATGCATCTTAAAGAGCAAAAATTAATGAAGGCTACCGCTGAATTTCTTTCCCCCTCCGATTCTTAAAAATATTTCATTCGTATTTTAATTATTAATTTATGAGTTTGTTCGGGTCTTTAAAAATTATTTTAAAATATTTTTAAAGATCACTAGAAAAAATTAATTCCGCAGAAGCATTCATATTTTTTTTTTTTCCTCTTTCAGATACTGCATTAAATTGCGTTCGAAGAGATCAAATAGTAAAGATTTTGAAACGGTAGTCGAAATTCCATAGGATTAACATTAAGCTGACGAAATCAAAATGGCGGGTAGACGGGAGCCTTGAGAATCATAACAAAAAAAAAAGTCCTTTACAGACATACCATAAATGTCGTAAAAAAGTATTTTTAATACTTAAATTTAATTATTTTTCTGATATTTGTTTTAAAAAAAAGAATGTTCAAATGCTATAATTTTCGCAATGATTCTTGTCTTTATAATTTCGTTGATTCAAAGTAATACAAAAGAAATATAATTATATATTAGGTCTATTAACGAAAATGGAAAATTAAAAAGTGTCTTCCAAATGTGGGCGAACTCGACACGAACAGCCTTGGTGAAATCCCAAATTAGACAACATCGATGTCTCTCAAATATCACCTTCACGAAAACGTCCTTGATGGTTATAATTACCTGACAGCGAATCGAAATTGATTGCGAAAACCGTCTTAGGAAAAGTAAAGATGCCTCTTCATATAATATGCAATTATACCGATGCGCTCTCAAGTGTGAGGAGGTAGTTTTGTGCTTTAAAAAACACATTTAATTGATGGAAGAGGGAACGATTGATGTGATTGATTCTGATAAATTTATTCCCAAAATAAAAGAAACCGACTTAGTTTCTTCGAATAAGGCTGAGAGGATACCCAAAATGAACCAGATTTTTTTTTTATTAAAGGTTAAGTATTTCAGGTTTTTTTTTTATAAAACAATCTTATCACCTACAAAGGACTTTCTATTTTACTTAATACATTTGTCTAACTGACGATTTTATGTTGGTTAGTTGATTGATTATAAACTTCACCGTAAGCAGTAACACGAGGGTTATTGGAGCAATTTTGAATCTCAGTAAAGTGATGAGGACGGTACCTCAGCTGGCAACTCCTTCTTCAAACTTCCCCAACTCATCAATGGAAGGACTTACAGCTTCAAGGGATTTAAAGTCCATCAGATCCACTAGTCGTCTCATCTTTAGTATTATCAGGAGTATTGAGAAAGATAGATAAACAGTTTAAACAAAATAAGGGCATTCCACATGGTGGACTTGCAAGTAATAGTTTGACTAATATTTACTTACACTTTTGTGAATAAAATTATATATATAGAAATAATCTTATTTATTGTATATTGATGATCTTTTTGTTTTCAATTATAATAAGCTTTCTGAAGGAACATTTACCTTCTTATTCGCTCCTAAATTTAATTCAAACTAGTAATAATATTTATGAAACAGAATATTTAGACATACAATAATGAAATTATAGACAGTAAAATAATAAGTAATATTTATGATGAGAGTTTCATATTTAAATTAAATTTAATAAGGTACAGTTTTAGAATAGTTATCATATTTCTATCTTTAGAAACATTATTTGTAATTATATTATACGAAACAATTATTAGGTGTCAAGCATATATTTCTGAGGTACGAATATCTATTTTCAGATTTAAATTTAATTTTAAAGAACATTTTATCAGAATGTACAGAAATAATTTTTTTAGAATATATGTATTTTTTATTATGTTTTTTGATTTATTAGATTTTTCCTGCATACTTAAAATTTTTAAGAATTGTGTTTTTTGATCCTCATTTCACAAAATTAATCAAGGAATCAAGTATACTGGAAGTTGATTTTATGTCAATAAGTGCCATATTGGATTTGCAAGTTAAGTTGATCACATAGGACTGAGATAGGAAAGAGTTTAGTAATTCCTTATAAGGTTTATGACTTTTAAAAGTGCATGAATATGTAAATTTTTAAATGATTTTTTTAAAAATATATTCTAAAATATTTATTCTAAATAATAAATTTTGATTTGTTTTATTTATTCTTTATTTTATTTCTTTGGTTTAATTTTTTGAACAAGAATTTTTCCTTTTATTTATTTTTACTATTTTTTTATAAAGTGTTATGTGAAGGTTTGAATCTATAATACTAGTATATACAAGCTTTCTCATTTCCAAGCCTGAAATAGCAATTGAAATACATTTATCTTAATTTTTGACTTTATTATTTTTTTTCTGACTTCTTTCTTGTGGGGTTGTTTTTGTTTGTTTAATAATAATAATAGTAAATGAACATTCTAGTAGTATTAATTTAGCTTAATATTTTCATATTAATGATTTTATTTTTACCTTTAAATATTTGAATTATATATTGTTATAGTTGGGTTGTGTACTCTTTTATTTAATTTTTATGTTTTATTTACAACAATTTAAAAATTTTGTTTCGTTCTTGACATTTTCCTTCATTAATTTTCAGTTTAATCTCTCTTTATTTTAACCTTATTGTCTAGCTACTAGCTATTAGTATTTTTATTTTAACCTTATAGTCTAGCTATTATATATATATATATATATATATATATATATATATATATATATATATATATATATATATATATATATATATATATATATATATATATAACACATCAATCAATAACTCCCGAGACTAACCCAGAGAGGGCACTCGTAGTAAACCAGTAACCAGGTCTTTCTAGAGTACTAACCTTTGCTTGAAACGTGTCAAAATTTTAAGTCGATCGGACCAGAAACAACTGAGTTATCGAGGTTGGAGTAAAGTCGTTTTGTAGTTTGTTTAAAAAATGGAAAAAACCGAGTTTCGTGTTCTGATAAAACATTGTTTTTTAATAGGTAAAAACACCGTGCAAGCGAAACGATGGATTGAAAAATGTTACCCGGACTCTTGTCCATCAAAAGCAACGATTTGTCGGTGGTTTGCCGAGTTTAAACGTGGTCGTACCGACACAAATGACGCGGAACGCTCGGGTAGACCTGTGGAAGCGTTGCAAATCGGAAAATGTGAGGAAGTGACAAAATTATAATGAAAGATCTAAAGTGAAGCTCCGTGAGATGGTTGACACAGATATCATAGAAGTGCATTTACTGAAAAAGGTTTTAGCGAAGTGAAAAGGTTTTTCCAAGTGGGTGCCGCATTGCTTTTCGATGGAACAAAACAGCAAGGTCGATGATTCAGGAAAGCTGTTTATCAGTTATTTACTCAAACAAAAGATTTTATGGAAAAATGGGGAAAAAGATTTGGGAAAAGTTGTTGAATGATTGTATCACTAAAAGGTGATTAACAAAGTGTGTTATGTTGATGAATAAAAATTTTGCAAAAAGGTTGTTATTCAATGTTAGTCTCGGGAGTTATTGATTTATGTGTTATATACAGAGAGAGAGAAACAATAATATTAATAGATCAAAGATTAATTAAATGCTGTCAATCTAGATTTTTTACTCTGAAGCCTTAATAGAGACCTAAAACCCGAATATTTCAGTAAATACAAACCTATTTTCTTTCTTTGTAAATTATATATAGCACCTAAAATAAAGGTGGCATTATAAAGAATATTAAAGAACGAATATTCTTGTTGATTTGAAATCTGAGGTCAAGCCTTATTTCTTAAAATCATATCAGATCAAAAACTTCTGTTGCTATTTATCGTGAGTAGGAATATCTTAAACGTTAGTGCTTTTCTTTTCTATATGGTATTCTTAATGTGTGAATTAGTCTATCCTGTAATTTATTGAAAATATTTATAAGAGAGCGGGAAAATATACGAGAAACTAAATTAGCTGTCCCTAAAAATAAAATTAAATTAAATCAATGAAACTGAAAGTTTGATCAAAAGGTAAATATATCTTGCAAATTACAGCCTTTTTTTGCAGAAAGGAATTTCACACTATTAACGCACTCATTGTAAAAATATAATTAATAATTCGAGATAAAAACCAACGCTTTTAAAAACAACGTTTTTATATAGCCGCAAAGTTTATTAAAAAAATTATTAAAATATTAGTTAAAACTGGTCGCAAATATCTAAATATTGCATTGTTAGGCAAATAAGAACGGTTCCCAAAATTTCAGAGCTCGAGCTTGATGGGAAGTTGGTTGAATTAATGATAGAAAATTTGATGACACACTGATACGCACACAGACAGACACACACCAAGGGAAATACATAAAAACGTTAAAACTAACTAAAATTAATTAATTCATCCGGTAAATTAAATAGTTGGAATGCAATTTAACCCAACCATCTTTGGCAACAAGAATTATTTGGCGGTATTTTGCCAAATGTGGCTAGCCTGGTCCGTTTTACGGACTTAACGTTCAGCCAAAAAAAAAAAAATCGCCAATATTGGGGCCAATTTTTGAAATCGCGCCAAGTGGTTGGACTAAACTGCATTATTAAAGAAAATATTAGTTAAAACTTGTCTCAAATTTCTAAATATTGCATAGTTAGGCGAGTAAGAACGATTTCCAAGGTTGAAACTAATTTCAAGGTTGTTTCCAAGAGCTCTAGCTTGATGGGAAGTTGGTTAAATTAACGATCGAAAATTTGATGACACACACACACACACCAAGTAAATACATAAAAACGTTTTTAAAAAAAACGATATGTTATCATCATTTCTAATCTTCTTTAAATATATAGCAATATATTTTCTTTAATTTTCTACTAATTCTACCAATTTGTTTCCAAGTTTTTTGTATCTTTCATGGTAAGTTGGCCATTTTTGTATTTACGTTCAAAAACAATAAACATCTGTGACAGCCGTCAAATATATTGAGGTTGGCGCCAATAATCATAACTTATTTACTCATACTCTTCGATTAATGTTTATATTTACCAGGAAAGCAGTAACATCAAGTGTTCGTGATATCTAATTAGAGGTTCATTAACCGCTTTAATGGAGTCAGATAAATCAATATGATTGGTGTTTACACATAAATAGCGGTTTCCATAACCTCAGGACTAATATTCCATTAAGAAAAAAAATCTTACGTTTTTGTTTTTATGATTATAAAATATGTCTTATAGATGGGTTAGTTGGTGAAGAATGTCACGCAACAATCGTCTTACAAATTTACAACATGATGTTGTCAACTTTGAGGTTGTAACGATGTTCGTTGATAGATTGATGGAAAGTATATTAACGTCGGAATCAGAAGCTACTCGAAGATTATTGGCGAGGGACCTCATAATTTTGAGCCATGGTGTGGCAATGTTGGAGAAATGAATAAAATTCTTGATTAAAATTAAGTTATTTTAACCTTATAATTAAATCATAAGCTTTGCCGCCTTTATGACAAGGAAATCGGATTATGAGTTTGATTCCTAATTACACCGAGGAAAATTATTTGGAATAAGTGATGCTTTTTCATGTTAAATTTTCAGTTTTGCTGTAAAAAAAAGGATGAGGTTTTATATGGAAGTTTAAAAAGAGATATATGACCACAAAGTACCATCTTCATAACCGAATCTTGCTCAAAATTATGAACTCCGTCTCAAATAACATTTATTTATTTTAAATAAATCTTTAAAAACATTATGTTGAATTCGAAAAAGCTTGTAAATTTGGTTATACTATTACTCGTAAAAAATAAGTCTGTATTGAATGATTTTCTAAAAAATTCTAAAAATAAAATGACTATTTCTGTGAATATCACTGTTTTCCTTCTTTCATCATCCTTTTCTCGATACAATTAAAAGCATGCTCACTTTCGCAAGTACAAAACCGATGCCAACTCAGAATACAAAAAGAATAAAACAGACGATTATGTGATAGAAATCAAATTATTATTAAATTAAATATGAAAATTGAAGCAAACGATAGAATAATAAAGTAGACATTAATATTCTGTTTCAATATTAAAATCAAAGCAAATGATAAATTTTCAAATTAAATATATTTTTAGAGAAATATAATGATTTCAGCAAGATGGAAATAAAATTAAAAATAAATCTTTACATATTGATTTATATGCTCAACATATTATTTATTGAATAATTTCAAGAAAACTGAATAGAGAAGTTTAAATGAAAGTTTCGTGTGAGCATCACTCGTATAAAGTAGATTATTTAATGATAAATAATTTTTATTGTTCATGTTTTCGCTAAGAAAGTCACCATTAAAAATGCATATATTATGTGTCGAATAAATAATTTCGAATACGTTTGTATTTTGTTTATAAAAAATACGATTTATAATAAATATTTAAAAGATTAAGTATACGAATATATACATGCGAAGTATAATAAAATACCTAATTTAGGACACCTTATTTTTGTGTTATATTTTTAAAACTCTTACTATAGCTTAGACCGTTTTTCCTAATAATGATGTCTTAATCATTCTATGGATTTATAAAAGTAATATATTCAGGAAAAAAGGGTTATTTTGACTCCTTAATTTAGCACGAACTTAACTTTTGAGATCTCGTAAAGCATATTTGCATTTAAGTACTATTTAAAAAAACGCTTCTTAAAGATAGAAAATATTTTACGCGTCGTACATCACATAACACATATTATATTGTGAACCACCTTTGAAAATGATTTCATGGTATAAATCTCTTTACAAAAATGATAGAAATTTGTAATTTTGATTTTTTTCTCTCTTAACATATACATATTTGTTTTTTTAAAATTTGGGTCTTTTGTAGAGAAAATAATATATTGGTTTACTATATGCAAATGTATGTTTTATAGAAGCATTAAGAAATTGGAACCATTTAGTGTAACAGTTTTTGAAGTACACCTATATGAAAATATATACCATGTGATCTGAAAAGTGAAATCCATATTTAACTGATGAAAAAAAGCACTTTTGAATAAAAAAATTACTTTTAATAATTCGACAACATGATTAAATAATCATTGACAGACATGAAAAAAATATAATCTCTACAAAAAACATTGAAAGATGTATGTCACAAAAACAAGATGTCTATAAATTCGGTATTCTATTATCCCCGCTTGTTTTGGTACCCTTGAATGTAGAATTTTTTTTTCTAATTTCTAGATTAAAGAAAATGTACCAAATAGCAAACCAACTGCTTAAAATCTAACAAATGAACACATTCATATACACACGTCACTAATTAGCAAATAACTAATACCTCAAATTAATCATTTCTGAAGCCAAAATAAATGAAACGCTCAGAAATGTGCCAAGGTTGCCGACTGCCACAATACGTCCTTTTCAAATCGAACTAATCCGATGCAATGTAAACACAACGAAAACCACTTGTGAAATCGGAAAAAAATATAACCAGAATAATCTGCAAATAAGTAAAACCACACATTGCTCGGATTAGGCGCGTTTTTGGGGTGGAAACGGGTGAAGGATGGACATCGTCCAGATGTGGGCACGGTTTTCTGATTTCGGAATGATATTATTCTGCTACCTGTTCACTTTCCTCTACTTCCATCATTGCAGGAAAGGGTCATCGTTCCCTCTGTTGTTCCTGTCTTTTGAAATATCGTCTGCGGCTTTCGACACGTTTTAGAATTGTTGTGCGCTTATCAACTAAAGGGATTATGTGGACAGAGTGACACACTTTGTGTCACTAGGTTTCTATTTTAGTTCAGTTGGCGTGCTGTGATTGCACAATGTGATTGAAAAGATGTCTCTGTCATTTGGATTTATACGAATTTTCTGTGTCATTGTTTTCTGTCATTGTTTTTTTTTTTTTTTTTTAAATTTTTTCTAAAAATTTTCAAATTAATTTTTTTTTTTTTTTTTTTTTGCTAATGAAAATCTTGGATACTTTTGGTTTTTCTCATTGAGTACTTATTTCCAAACATTCGGCTTTTGCGTTAAAAAATTTTAGTCAATAACTGGTTATTTATTATTTTAGTTATTTCAGTTTTATTATCTGAATTATGGAATCTAATTTGTTATTTGTTCTGATTCAATAGTTCGGTTAAATATACTTAAGTATAGGAGCAAAAAGAGACTTTTTGTTTGTTCGAAATGCATTATTAAAATTGGGGCACATGAATTTACAAGAAATAACAATGTTCAAGAAATTACGAAAACTGATCGATTGTTTGAAGGCTGTTTTCGAAATAAAGTGACCGTAATTTCTTTATTTTAGAGGTAATAATAGTTTTTAATACCTGTAAATTAGTTTTAACGATAACACAAATATATATTGCCTTCTTTAAAATGAATCATATTTGGTACATATAAGTTGAGTTCTTTTAAATTTAAAAAAATATTAAATCATTTTTTTAAAAAAACAAATCACCTGAATTTAGGTTTAATACACTCCGAAAATTTTAAAAATTTTAATTAACAATTTTTCGGTAGAAAATATAGTAAATTAATTCAGTTTTCTTATAACTTAGACATATGTTTTCAAGAAAGACTGAATGTAGTGAGTGAGTGAAATTAGATGTTTATAACGCAAGGACAAAATCTGGCTATACTTAGCTAAACAATTGTATGTGCGATCTAGATGTTAGAAAAACAGGAAAAAAGATAAAAATTGGTTGACTAGAAGAATAGTTGAAAATTGAGAAGGATGGTTAAGGCATCTTGGGGACGCATCACTCTTGTGTTTCAAAGACTGTACATCCCGTTGGGAAAGAAAAAGGTCACCAGGATACATCGGGGTCATGATGCCCGTGCTAACACAAATAAAGACCCTGAAGGGAGAAAGATTGATTTATGAACATTTTTGAAAAATAGTATCATATTTTCTGCTTTTCAACGCCGTAGAATAACGTGATTGAGGTCTGAAATGCTAGGAAATTTATTTTGAATAATTTTTGACCTATAACTCCACCTTTCTTCATTTTTTCTAAAATCACATAATTAAGAATTCAAATCCAACGCAGGGATATTAAATATTAATTATGTAATTAGCATGAATGAATAAATATTATCTTCGATCGCATTATTAATTAACATAAAACGGCTAATTGGTATATACGACTTTACTTTTAATCTCTGGTCAAATGCTAAATGATTTCATGCCGAGAAATAAAAATATGAATTTTTTATCATTTTTATTTTTAATGTAGTAAACCTCCAAAAGGAATCTTAATTTTCTTGAAGTAACTGAGCTATCAAAAAACTTAGCTTCGACGTTGGATTTTGACTATGCTGATGAAAATTAGAGGATATTTCGCTGATTCTCTGTCTCTCTGTATATATATATATATATATATATATATATATATATATATATATATATATCTTTTTATTCTGTGAATACTTTTTCGACATATTGCAATTAAAAGAATCAGAATTCCGCATCCGTAAATCATGCTCGTGAGGAGTATTTAATATGAGGAAAACGTGAGTAGGTATTTTATTTTTTAACTTATAGTAGAATATTCAAGGGATGACAAAGCAGTCGTGTGACATTTTTAAATTTATATTCTACTCCGAGAAAGATTTTGAAATGTGGTCTGGCTGATAAAACAGTATCTTACAAAGTTTAACTTTCCGTCTGGGGGTTTTCATAAAATTTGATGATCTATGCATAAATTGTATTACTGATATCAAAAATAATATTTTCAGTACTTTCTCGGTAATCCGACAGGTATGGGACTAGAGGACTAGTCTCATATCTATCGGATATGGAACTAGTATCTGGATTACTGGAAATCACTAATAACGCATTTAAACAGTAACATATATGCTTTATAGCATAAATAATTCGAGATAAAAACCAACGTTTTTAAAAACAACGTTTTTATATAGTGGCAAAATTTATTAAGAAAGATTATTGAAATATTAGTTAAAACTGGTCGCAAATATCTAAATATTGCATTGTTAGGCAAGTAAGAACGGTTCCCGAAATTTCAGAACTCTAGCTTGATGGGAAGTTGGTTAATTTAACGATAGAAAATTTGATGACACACACACACAGAAACACGAACCAAGTGAAATACATAAAAACGTTAAAAGTAACTAAAATTAATTAATTAATTCGGTAAATTAAATGGTTGGAATGCAGTTTAACCCAATCACTCTTGGCGA
>BMAW01095165.1:0-13452 GCA_019974015.1 Nephila pilipes
ATATATATATATATGTATTAAGTTCCTATTATTAGCTCACACTCTCTTTATATATATCTTGTTCAAATTTTCAATCGTTAATAAAATACTTTTTAGTCATCCACTCAAGTTCAAATAAATTTCTTAAAACTTGTAGTCGATGACACTTGATGTTAATACAGTTTCTTCAAATATCAAAATATTTCAAAGTTTTTCAAATAACCAATTTTAATTCATTAATTAAATTAAAATTGGTGAAAATGCATTTTAGTCCAACCACTTGGTGTGATTTCGAAAATTGCCAAACTTGGCGATTTTTTTTTTGACTGAATGTTTAGTCCTCCAAACTGACCAGGGTAGCCACATTTGGCAAAATATCGCCAAAATAATTCCTGTCGCTAAGGGTGGTTGGGCTGAACTGTATTAGAACCATTTAATTTAAGGAAGAATTAAGAAACAAGCTAATGCTTCTACTATTTGTCTTGCAATGGCAAAGTTGGTAGAGCGTCGGTGTAGAATCTTCACGCCTTCGGATCGAATCTCGTCGAAGCGTAAACTTTTTTATTTGATTTTCAAATAATTAATTTTAGTTTTATGTTGGAGAAAAAAATCTCTCTTATATAAGATATTTAGCAGGATATAAATTAAGGAATAAATACCGTCATTGATGAAGCGTGTAGATCGCTGGAAAAATATTTCTTTTACCACTTAATATTGTGATTCTGTCATATGTATATACATATTTATATTAATTGTCACTATTTAATAAAAAGTAATTAAAATAAATTTTTTCTTTGTTGTCTTAAGTAGGAATTGACTTTTAAAATATTTCTTTATATTACTTGTTTAAATAATACTTTAGTTTAGCATTTGTCACTGGTACCAAATGAATACTGAAAAGTCGATTCTCACAAACCCTTCGCATTTATAATTTTTTAATTTTAAAGATGTATATTACTAATTTAATTGCTTAAACGCTAATACAATAAATACTAAAAAGTAGTTAAACAAAATCACTGTAGTGAATACCTTAAAACTATATTTTATTTATATATATTATTTATAAGTCATCAAAAAATTTTCTATTGCAAGTTTTGTTATTTAAGAGCATCGAAATTAAGAATTCAAATACAGTTTATTGAAAAAGAATTTCCTATACAATAAGATTATTTATTCATATAAACTCAAGTACTATCTCATTGTTCTTTTTCTTGAACTTTCTTATGCAAGCTCCGGGATTGAATTTATCGAGGCAAATTCCAACGCATGATTCTTTTTTTTTTGTTTCCATTCTATGGAGATCGCATTTTCTGTAAATCAATTCCTTTCTTTATTTCGTTGCTATAATATCCAAAATTCCTTCCACAAAATCGGAATATGTAGCAGGAAAATATGATAATATTTTTTTCTACGTTAGAAAGAACACTTATAGTTAAACTTTTATTTAATTTTTTTGATTAGAATAGAACAATAACAAAAATAACACGAACCTTGTTTTAGTGTGTTCTTTATTTCATATATTATCTTATATTTTAATTCAAATCTCTATTCAGCCAATACAACAATTAAAAGTAATGATTTTGCTGTAGTTAAAAGGCTATTTAATGGATTTAAACCTTTTTTTTTAAAGTATAGCAACAAATTTAATGAATAAAGCTCTTTCATTAATAAAACGGAAATGTTTTAACTGCTTATTCCTTTATAGATATTCCACCCAAGCCTTTAAGTTATCAAATTCGAAATTTTGCAGAAAAGAAATCAAGTTTAAATTTTGACAAAAATATGTTGGATATCGCAAAGATAAAATTTGAAAGGATGGAAATCACCGAGAGAGTATAGGGGGGAGGGGGGAGGAACATTGAAGCTTTTTAAAATCTGTCTCTGAAATAATAAAATTTATCGTCGTCCTTTTTAAATTAAATTTGAAAAGAAAATCTTCCTGAAATTTGAATTTTCAGAATACGTTAGACTAGAGTTTTTTCTTATTCTAATTCTGAATTCTGAAAGGAAAAAAAGAGAGGAAGGATTATACTCTTTTAGGAAATATTTTTGTGTAAGTCTATGCAAAAAGTATAAAATTCTGATATTTAAATTAATGATCTAGTTCTGAATAGGATTTATTGACATATCATACTTGAAAGATTTATGCAATTTCGTGATATAAAACATTTTCATTGGAGCGTATGTTACTTTTATACCGTTTGTTTGATGGAACAGAGCACAAGTGTAATTTAAAATTGTGGTATATAAAACGCGAGTTTGGAATTGTAATTCCATTCCGTTTTCTTATGAGGAATTTCTTTGCAAAATTATTTTTCATAATCTACAGAGTGGAATAAAATATTACTTTTATTTATTTTTTCTGATGGTGTAGGTCTTTCATTTCAGAAACGGACAAGTTTGATGAAGAAAATTAGTACCGGGTTTCAGAAGATCTGAAATGGATTATTAAAAAGAGTTCTTTTGACTCTCTCTCTGTTTATATATATATATATATATATGTATATATATATTTAAAGCGAGACTCTATTCTCATTAAAGAGAATTGAACTTTTATGCGTTTTTCTTGGAAAAAAACATATTTAAAAAAATTTTCTAGCTTCGGAAAAAAAAGAGATGAGAAAGAAAAACGAAAATATTTAAAACCCTATCAGTAAGTTGACTCAATCATAAAGTAGGAAAGTTTTGAAATTATAAATTCAAGAACTATATTAAAAATATTCAAGAGGATTTTTCAAAAATTTAAAAAATGAGAAAGCGAGCCTAACGATTTAAAAGTGTATGACTGAGTTTAGTTTAGTTTTTATTAACGTCGCACTAGAAGCAACACGAAGGATATTGGTGACGGACCTCGTAATTTTGAACGTCGGTCGAGTGACGAGGACGACACCTGAGGTGGTTAACGGGGAATCTGTCGGGGTGAGGTTAACGGGAGAATTTTGGGCCCCGACAGATTTAACGTGAATCAGTCTCGGCTACATGGCAGGTCTTTAGTGGCCAAGAAACCAACCCGCGACGGAACGAAAACCGCCAGTCACGAATCCAAAACCGTGACCACTAGGCTACCGCGGCCAATCAATTACTGAATCAACGAACTCAGAATGTTTACAATTTAACAATGCTCTTATAATCGGTTTTCTTTTTCTTTTAAAGATTTTTCTGTGCGAAATAAGATTTTTTTCCTTTTCTGTCAAGTCAAGAGTTCAATTTTTTTCGGTGAAATAAAATTCATATATATATATATATATATATATATATATATATATATATATCACCGAACTTTTATAAAACATAATAATTTATGTCAATAAGATTACTATTGGAAAATATGAGAGTCATTTTACTTCTATTTATCGTAGTCAAAATAATAAGGTATTTGGGAAAGAGAGCGTAATTTGATTTATCATAATTCGCGTATTACTTATTTCTAATATCTTATTTATCACATCAAATGAAGAAATAATGAAGAACTCAAAGTTTTAACCCCTATATTAAAAAATAAATATACTTAGTCCAGTTATACTAATTACATTATAAATTTTAAAATTTGAATGTGTTTTTTACTTTCAGTTTTACAAGAAAATGAGAAAGGTGCTAGAAGAGTGAAATTTGCTTACATTCGCTAACAAGACCTATAAATAATGGACCAGTAATACATTGTGTACAGATGAGAAAACGGTTCCAGTTCAAATCTTCTGCACTAGTATCCAGCACGGGTACAGTTAATCTCATTATGAGAATTGCAGGACTCTGAAAATAAAATTTGACAATAATGAGTTAAAATAAATTATAATTAGAAATAACAAGAAAATTTAGTGATGTAAGAATATAAAGTTCATATAAAGTTCATCATAACATTTTAACATTTAAAAGAATATAAAGTTCATCATAACATTTTGAAAATTTTTCAAGAATATTCATTGGTTGTATTATTAAAAAAACCGGTATAATACAGTACTATATAATATCAGCAGATATCGAACCAGAACACCACTGGATTACTAAAAAATCATTGACAATAACGCTTTTATACAACAAAATCTATATATTATCGCACAAAATTTTAATACAGTACATACAAATAAAGTGTCAAACAAACGAAATAACTAAAATTACAAAAAATGCACTATTTTGTATTGATAGCTTATATTATTCCATCGAAAATGGAGGTATAAAGTAACTTCTGTAAGACATATTTATCTACGTAAAAACGCAAATTACTCACAGAGCCGGAAAAATGAAGTGCCGATGAGTGCATCTTTTTCTTTGTTTTAAGTAAAATAAATTCTTGAACAAGAAAATCTAAACTTACTAGCTCATGATTTTCCGTAACAACGCCAATGTTAAATTAATTATTATCCAAATCCTTACAGATAAAACTATTAATAGAACGAATTAAAGATAAAAAAAATGATGGAGCATCTCAATTGACCAACAAATGTTTCTGGGTCCAGCTGTTTAGGTTACAAAAATTCGTCAGGTAGCCAGAGGGGAGATCCGTAAAGTATTTCAGCTAAGGTGACCTGTCAATCCTTTCCCCAAGAAATCCTGAATTGTAACAGAATTGTGAGAAGCACAGCTCCCAATTTTCAGTGACATGAGCCCTGACAGCAGTTTTTAATGGGCTATGAAACTTTTCCCTCTGGTTCTAGTATTATTGATGGTAGTGTTTCACCTAGTGATAACGATGATATTTCTGCAGATATTGGTTTTGGGTTTTTTTCTCGTGAAGATGTCAATGTACAGACGGGCGAAAAGCCTTGTATTTGGCTACCATAACAGAAGGCGAGACAACTCATTGGTTAATTTAGACTTCGCTCTTGAAGAGCTAGAAACTGTACTTGTTGAAATCAATACCTCGAAAATTCTTGGAACTGGTAGGATACAAGGTCAAATGATTGTTAGCCTTAGGGATTTCGGAAACTATATATAGGGTACAAGGTCAAATGATTGTTAATCGTCGTAATTTCGGAAACCATATACTACTTGATGTATTCAATTAATCTGGAAATAATGGCAAGCTTCCAACAGTTTAGAGGAGGGCATTTATCATTCTCATTCCAAAGCTTTATAAACCTGTTTTTCATCTTATGGTTTTAAGCCAGTAACCCTCACTAGAATACGTGGTTCTGTTTAAAAACAAAACTAATCGTTCTACAGAAAAACAGTGTGCGCGTTAAGATCAAACGGCACATGGCCGAGTTACGTGATATCCCTTATTTTCATTCCTACTCCGGAGTCTGTTGTAGACTCCTTAACTGAACCATGACCTTCATTCGTATCTGACCTTGTATCTACAAACTATCCGAAGAAATTTGCTTTTAAAAGGGGCAACGCGTTAACGTGAAATTTATTGTGAAACTCGGAAAATACACTGCAGAAACTCTTTTTTTTTATTTAAAGAAAGCATATAGTAATGAATCTTTATCACACACTCAAATTTTTATATGGTTCAAGCGATTCAAAAAAGGGCTAAAAGAGAGTGAAGATGACCCACGTATGGAATGACTGACACATCAACGACGGACGAAGACATTATTTGATCCGAAAAGACCATCGGTTGAGTATTCACGCGCTTGCCATGGGAATCAACAAAAAATCTGCTTGGCAGATTCTGCGGGAATTGCGGAAAAACTAAGTGACGGATTTTTCCTCAGTGCAACATTCCGGTCCCTACTACATTGTCTGTAAAGACGTTTTTGGCCAGATATAAGATCCCTTTGTAAAAATATCCATTCTATTTATCCGATCTTATCCCATGTAACTATTTTCTATTCACCAATATTAAATCAGCAATGAAACAGACGAGATTAGAAATACTTCAAGCTTTCAAAAACAAAGCTACGGAGACAATAAACATGCTTCTGAAAATGTCTTCCAACACTGTTTTGACAAACAGAAAAGGCGCATGGAGCGGTGTAGAGATCGTGGAGGGGAGTATATTGAAAGAAAGTATTGCTAAAATTAGGGGTATTGAAAAATAAAAACTCTTATAGTATTATTCCGGTTTACTTAGCCACACCACGCACCAAGCGAGTTACTCGAGAAGACAATTTTAATAAGATATTCTTGATTCTGAAATTATATCGTAAATTAAATAGTTTGAGGGCAATTTTCAGATCTTGTTGCTCCAAATATAATTTTTCTTTCTTTCATGCATATACTCATAGAAGAAAAATCATAATTCGTCTGTACTGCGTTACATAAAAACGAGAATTAGTAGTTCATATAATGTTTTAGAATATTCTCTTAGATTTAAATGGAGTGGAATCATATAGGTTTCTTACTCATGGAATTTATAATGTGTGTTCGGCAGCAAATGATGCTAACCAAGATGATCATAAAACAGCATTTTATTTAAAATACAAAAGAACAAGTGTAATGACGTAAACATGAAAATTCAAAATAAAGAATTTTTACACCCATTAGCTCTCAATAGCAGCATCAGTAGCTACACCTTTACAAAAACGAATTAGCATCTATAATAAAAAATAAAAAATAATTACATATGACATTAATCATCTTCCGCTAAAAATCAACCAAGATGGCTGGAGTTAAAAAAGAACGTTTGTATTGTTCTAGACATAAGTATATAAAGGAGTTCTGCACTAAATTTATAATTTAAACTTCGATTCTGGGTATCTTTTAAAATTGTTTGTTATTTTCACGATTAATTTACAATATTAGTTCGAGTCCTGGATATTTCTTGATATTTGCATTATTTTCATTTTGCATACGAACGCTTGCTTAAATCTTCTTAATTGATATAGTACAAGATCGCCGCCATATTTGCTTAAAGACTTATTTGTTCGAAATTTTATGTTTTACGTGTAATTAAACGAACAAATTCAAATAGAAAGGTTTTACTTAATAATAAGAAAAACAAGGCTTAAAAACAAAATTTCTAAAATAAAATAGCTTCATTAGTTGTCATGAAGAATTAAACTTTTTGTGAAAAAAAGAGGATTATTAAATAAAAATTATAGGGCAACATCGAATTCTTTTTGAACTCACTTTAAAAATAACTATTAATCTTTTCCACCATTGTAAGTACTGCCACTTTTTTGTATTCACAGGGCACACTTTTACCAAGAAGTCCCAGAATTCGCCGCGATCTTCATCTAGGATGGGATTCAACTTTTCCGTTGACGATGCTCCTTTACTCTGAATGGATTGACAACTACCTAAAAATAATTTTGACTTGTAAAGGTTTGATATTCAGAAACAGAACAAAACTGATGATGAAACTATAAATTTATTTGTTATAATTTTATAAATTTGATTTATAAATCTAAAGAGTGTTATGATAAGTATTTTGACAAAAATATTAAGGAAAAAATGAGTTATTGTCATCAATTCGTAATTTCTTTTGGCTAGCGGTTAACGAAGGTTACCAATAGTAATTAACTTTAAGCGAATGTTTTAGATCTAGTTTGTTTTCCCCATCTTAATAAATCAAGGTATGAAAAATCTCTGATGGTGCAACATCCTAGTTGTTTACATTCACTAATCAGGGCTTAAAGCTTTTTTCAAAATAAAAATACTCATATTAATCTGATAATAATTAGGCATATTTTTTATGAATTACTTTGCATTTTATAATGTCTTTCGCATTACTTTGTTTAGAATTATGATTTAAGTTTGAGTCAGATTAATGTTATTGAAATTAAATTTTATTAAGCTAAATTAATATCGCTTTGAGTTCTACGACAGAGTATTAGAACGTACTTCGTAATTTTGTGTTAAGGTCAAGTAAATAAACAATATTGGGTGTGAGCATTCTCCCCCCAAATACACTGCTGGCCGTTAAAATTAAATTATAAAATCTAAAAATAACAGCTAAATTATAAAAGTGATATGCAGCGAATGTCGAATTTTCATGAAAGGTTTAAAATTCTGAAATGCAAAAATCATTAGCACTTCCTAGACATTTGAATGGCATAAGTAACTAGTAATAGTCCCTCTACAGTGTACATAAAAGAGATGATTGTAAAGCGGGTTTCTTATTCGGAAGTCACATTCGAATTTCAGATGTTTGTGAATAGGTTGTGTTATGCCTCAGGTAAGGAAGAGGAACTACTTTCAGTACATATTGGAATTTGACCACAGTATGAGCGTGGCATGATCGTTTATCATTCAAAAATATTACTGCTCACTTTAGTCAGAATCCCATGACTGTCTCCTAAATATGAAATCGATGGATGTTGGATTGCCTTACATGATTTCAGCCACCCCCAGTTACTAAGGCCCGAGAAGTCGGACATGTTGTTCACTCAGCTTTGTGCAATGATACCTTCAATTCACATACCTTGAGGCAGGAACTTGGCTCGTATGCGGGACAAGGGTCTACATGTCTGATGCGACGATGTCTGCAGCGCCACGAACTTTCAGCACAGTGACCATTGTTACAGCTCCCCTTGACAAAGCCGCAGAAACAAACGCACTTAAAATGGGGTGATGAACGACGATCTTGTGCACGTGAGTAGCGTCCCGGTACTCTTAAAGACAAATCCTGGTTCTGCGTATAGTATTATGAAGGACTTATCATTGTACCGAGGAGAAATCACGTTTCCAGCTTGCACTCGTCACTGTCATACGGGTTCAGCACCAGGAGTGATAGTATGAATGTCATTGAGTCCACATCCCTGTCACCTCTGGCTAGCACAGCTGGTATTTTGGACAATCGATGTTACATTTCTGACGAGCTAAGGTCCGTGGCTTTTACCATCCATCTTCATGCAGTCCTACGATACGACCCTTCTCAAAGACGTTTAACCGTTCAAATGGTAGTTCAAAACTTAAAAGCGATAAATTAAAACTAAAAGAATTAGTTAGAATCCCAATTATACGTTTTGGGAAAACCTTTAAAGGGGTCCTTAGAGGCGCAGTGAGTCACGTGTTTGTTGAGTTTATTGGAACAGTCGAGGCTGATTTTTCGTAATTTGTATATTCGTACCTTTTTACCTTCTGGATGCAACTTTTTCTTTGATGATGAATGTACACATTTCTCAAAATTATTGAAACTATTCTAATTAGGTATATGTTTCCTATTGGAGAACATAATAGTTTGTGATATATTTTGCAATAGAAATAAATTGGCATTCAACGCATCCGTAGGAAATCATTACAGATTCCCCGCATGATTACATTTTGCTGCAAAAAAAAAAAAAAAAAAAAACTGTCACTTTTAATACCGGATCTGTCTTTGTCATCCTTTTTATTTTAAATTTAATGGAAATTTTTTCAAAACTGCGCAATTTCTCTATTTTTTAGTTATGAGATAATAACTATAATTTATGATAATACGTATCACAATACTATTTTTAAATTGCTTAATAGTTGAACGTTTGTCAAAATATACAATTAACGAACATATTGAAAAAATTCTAATGCATTTTTCAATATAATTTTTATTAAAAAAAGATGTAGCTTTATCAAAGTTTTTTTATTGTATCTGACATGCGTAACTCCTGATATTTCAAATATAATATTATTCGGACAAAAGCATGACTATAAACAATTTCCATATAAAACTTAACAAGAAAATCACGAGAAAAACATTTACTAAAGATACTTCCTGTTAGAAGGAAAGCATAAAAACTTATTCCATAACTTAGGAATTTTTTTTCTAATAATCTAATTATTTATGATTTGTAAACTTTAAAACATGTTCCAAAAGCATCGACACCTAGAATTGAAACAACTTCGAGAAAATAAAGTTAATTTTAATCGAATACAGATTCGAACTCTAGAAAGATGGCATTAAATAAGCGTTAATTTAATTATTTGACTTTTATTCAAAATAACGACAGATTTCTGTAAGATAAAAATTCAATTTAAGTTCACTAAACACACACAAATTATAATGAATAGTTATTCAAATTAATACATTTTATACAATTTTTTGAAATAATGTACTCAATTCCGAGTATATGTGAATCAATATGCTGTGGATTATTTTAAAATAATCAAAACAAATTATTATTAATTGAATTAGTTGTTAAATTTTATTAGTTCCAAACATTTATAGTCGGACATTTTGAATTAATTTTACTATGAAAGTGAACGTAGACTAACTTTAAATTTAAACATAAATAGTTTTCTAGAGTAAGAATATTTTGTAAAGCTATTTCCGAAATTTTATGCGCAGAGCATTTTGCAAAGATCATTGAATTTTACGTAATAGGTATCTTGCCCTTTAACTTCTCACGAGAGAAAAGATATACTTACTATCATAAATTTTTATGGTATTTATTTTAATATTCAGCATTCTTCGGAATGCTAAATAAATAGAAGAAAGTGTACCATGAAACACACAAAGCATCTAATAAAGTCCCACCAAAAATTCTTATTACCTTGTTTTCACGCTATATTATGTGCACTGCATCAACTTATAGCACAACACATTCATATTCATTGCAACGTTTCGGCGTCTTGAACACACGCTTAGTGCATTTTATTTTCGTCCGCATGAGTGGCCAAAAAATGTAGTTTCATCCCGCAGAAGAACGAGAAAAGTAAAAATACATTATTGCTAAAGTTTTCTAAGAAACGCAGTGCATAAGATGTGAAGCATTCACAGAAATATTATCATTAACTTTTGCTATTGATTTGTTTCTTTTCAAAATGATTATCGTTCGTACTGTTGCTCAATTTTTTAGCTAAAAAATAAAAGAATTTCTATAGAGCTCTAAAATTGGATTTTTGTTTTTGAATTTCGAATGCTTTGATGTGCTTGCGATTAATATGTAGTATGTCTTATCAGTATATTTGAATACTAATAGTTTTCGAGTTTCTCTTGGAGTAATTCCGTCTCATAAAAAGCAATGTGAAATATACTTTTGGTATGGTACTTGTTATACTTTTTTGAATTTTTGGTCCATTGAAAGTTACTAGTATATACATTTAATGTTACAGTAGAAAGGTGAGATAAAATTAACTTTTCTGAATATTTTTTAGAATTTTGACTGCATATATCCGAGCATCTTAGACTTGAAAACTAACGCAGAGAAAATAAATAAAAGATTTTAAATGTAAGTAAGGACATATTCTTTTTTCAGCTCTAGATTTGCTTTTGAAAAGCTTTATTAAAAAAGCAATTGAATTAATGACTCGTTCGGTTACACACGTTGGTTATTAACAAACGTTTTTAGATTTGTGCAGAATCTTGATTGTATGGGATACATTTGTAGGGTTTGACTGAACGGGATACATTTATCTTGTTTCTTTAAAAATTAATTAAACTCTTAACTTTTTTTTTAATTCCATGATCAATTTCTAATCAATTGGCTCAATCAATTGGTATTTTTTATTACAATTTGCATTAGAATTTTTTCTTTCATTTTTCTGAGTTTAGAGAATTTTCTAAGATCAGAAGCTTTCAAAATTTGACCTAAAAGAACTACTACAGTTTTAATTTTATTGTATTAGATCACTTTATTATACTTATTTCTCGTTTTTATAGCATCAATTATTTCTATTTAGAATACGTTAAAATGAATTGAATTAAACAAGAAGAAAAGAGCAATTCTATGAATACTTTTGATGGATATTTTTTTTTTTATTTATTTAGTTTTGCATTAAAAATCGACGAATGTTGTTGAATTTTCTATTACGCAATTCATACGAGTATTTTTTACAGAAAATCTTAGAAATCAATGCATCCAATCCATAAAATGTCAAAATTCGCTTAAATATATTTTATATAATGAAAAACAATCCAGCCAAAAACTCTCACTATCAATAAACCGAAAATGTTTTTCATAAGAGATTCTTTTAAAAGGAACTTTAATATGGAATTTCATAGCAATAATACATTGAGGCATTATTTTTAATGAATTATTTAATTGTTACTAATTTAGTTAAAAAAAAAGAAATTTAGTCAATAATGTATCACGAATATAGTAATATTCATATATCTCATTCTAATTAGATTCGAAACAGGTCTATTAAGTATTTAGGAAACAAATGATATTTTTTCTCACCAAAATTATTCATTGCAGCATTATCAATGAAGAAGATACTGTTCCTTGGCACGGATCTCCGCCTCTCGTCCAATCGAATGTGCGCTTTAGAGAGTCGTCGTCCGCCGTCTACCCACTCGAAACCCCCAAAATAAAATGCTGAAAAACAAAAGTATTATTCAATAATTCTCAAAACATTTTTTGTATGTTAGTTGTATATAAATTTAATTTATCCTTATTCGACAGTTCCGGGCTCAGGACATCAGGAATAAATCATCATCTCCCGGACTAAACGTAGAACTACCACACATTGAAAGTTGGTTGGATTGGTTGTTTTAACAATAATTAATGACGTATAATTGAATATACACACATTTCACATTTACAAGTATCAAATGTAACTTTTGAGCTCTAAATTGAACTGAATACATTCTTATAAAAATTTAATTCATTCTTTTATTTAGAGAGTTAAACCTTTTTCAAAGTAAATTCGTTGAGAGGTTGGATTTGATTTGGAGAACAAAAAGATGTATTTGGTATTTGAAAGATTGATTTTGAAGTGAAAAAGAATGATATTTAAAAAAATTGAATTTGTTGAGTAACTGTGTGCTGCGTATAAAAAAGAATAGAATAGATACATATTTGGAAAAATTAACAACAAATAAATGTCAACGAAAAATTTTAAATTTTTTTATTGCAAAATTATTAATTTAAAGGAAGTAAATATTTTAAGAACGTATATTAATTGAATCAGCACATATGGAATACCTAGAATAATTGATTATCCTGTAGGTAACTCCTGCATACATGTGTGGTTTAGTGTTTATTAGCAGCTTCAAAGGTGGATAGACTTTTTTGTTATTCATTACGTTTTCTTCCTCATTTGTTTGCATAAATGCAATTTTTCAAAAAGGTAGCTAAATGTACAATATTCTAAGCGACAGATAGAGCCCATTCATAAATGGAATAAGAGACAACAATAAACAAATATATAGTACTTACTGGTGTACAAAAGAAAAACCAATAAATGATAAATGTATATTTTCATGTTGAATAAGCTTCATAAACACCTCTACAACATCTACTAAAATACAAAGGCGATACCAGTAAATGCTAAATACGTATTTTTTTTTTGTTTCGAATAAGTTTAGTTGGAAGTTTCATACGTAATTTGTAAAATGAATTCAGCTAATAAAACCAATATATAGTTGGGATAGATTTCTAAAAATCTCGTAGGATGTATAATTTTGGTGAAAATGTAGGGATAATTTTTGGAAAACCGGCAATGCAGGGTATATAGTCATTTCCCAACGCCATAAGGCAAAATTTATGGAACAACTATGTATTTTTAAGGATTAAATCTAAATGTTCACTTACTAAACAAAAATACAAACTTTTACAAATTGTTTCTAAAACAGGTAAATTTTTTTTAAAGAGAGGATTTTAAATTCCATTCAATTAAAATTTCTATTTGGAACAGCATTTTGCACACACACACACACACACACAC
>BMAW01095174.1:406-92094 GCA_019974015.1 Nephila pilipes
ATGATGAAGTACAAGAGACCTGGGAGTGCAAGAAATTTATGTAGAATACTGATTCTGAAAACGAAGAACTCCAATGCATTTGCTACAGATTTCCTTAGTAAGATTTGGTAAAAGAAATGTTTGGTCAAATTGCAGAAAATGATCCAATTTTCGAAAAGAATGCAAAATAAGACGAGCAAGGAAGAAGTAATTCTCTGCTACCAACATTTTCTTAGTGAGAGAAAATGAAAGAGACGAATTATACTAGATGAATTCATCGCATAAAAATATTTAAAAATAAATTTAAGAAGAATCAGAACAACAAGACTGAGCTTCGTATTCCAGTGTGCATGCTTATGTATTATGTGACAGACATTATATTATGCAAATTAATATAAAAATAATTTAAAAGTAAAATAAAACTTTTCTTATTTTGGGTCGCGAGTTTTCATTTGCTTATTGATTATGTTTTAAAATAACTTTGTTTTAAGTAATTTAATTCTGTGCTTTATGTCATCTAAGAATACATCCTAACTCTCTACAAGATTTTATATATATTTTCTTTAATCCTCTGGCTCACAGCGGATTGGGAGCCGGTTGCACATTTCTAAGTCCAATATTACATTGCCGGCTGTGAGACGGACTGAAGAGCTTATAGCTTTTAGTGTGTTTTCTTTTCTATAAAAAGATAATGACATGTTATAAGGCATTGGAAAGTTATGAAATCGATCTATGGAATGGTGTATGAGACATTCGGTTTACCTCAGAGATCGCGAGTTACAAATTATTGGTTTTGATTTTTCCAAGTATGGCCTCTTGAAAAAAATCACCATACGGTATGGGGGAGGAGGGTATTTTACGTAAAAAAACGTACCGAGCTAAATACCTCTCTAAGGAGGAATTTAGATTATTTTTCTTCGAAATTTTTTTAAACTTATTTTTGTAAAATTGTATAGTAAATATAAAGTCGACTATGGGGAAAAGTATTAATAATCCAATGGGTAATTTAATTTTGAAGCATAGATAAAAAGAGAGGGACTTCTTTATTAAGACCTTCTAAATATATGTATGTATTTGTGTCATATATGTAGAAAATGAATAAGTAATAAAATTAAATTAATCAACTCGAAGACTATAAACCAACTGTTGAACTGAATGTCGTGAATGATATTTTAAAATATTACATATCTTAACACAAAAATGAATTTGAACCACTGAAATAAAAAAAGTTCTTATGTCAAGTAATTATAAGCATATTAATCTTTATTCTATTAAATCAAGCAAATGAAAAACACGGAAAGTTTGAGATATATTGTTAAGTTAGAAGGAAATTATATGACATCGATAGATACTTTATAAAAATATTTTTGCCCCCATGATTTAATTCATTGTTAGTGTCTATTTAAAAATATTTTAATAATTTTTCAAAAATCGGAGGGAAAATGCAATTCCGTAGAAACCTTGTTTATTTTTTGCTCTTTCGGATGCACTTTTTTTCCATTCAAATAGATAAAATACCATAGATTTGAGAGCAGTAGTATGAATTCCATAGGATTAACATTAACTTCACGAAATCAAAACAGCCAGTAGATGGGAGCCTTAAAGATTTTACGCTCGGTTTCTCGAAATTATTGGATCTATTGTTGTTTCTTAGTACAGCACAGCAGACTTCATTTCAATATAAATTAGCTTAAAGTTCGTCTCAGCCCCAATTCTCTAATTTCAGCGGTAATGGCGATCTGTTTTTGTAGACATGGAAAAGTATTGATGTATAACAATTTTTTTGAAATCTGGTTAATGCCTTTTAAATAAAGTTCATATCTTACCAGCACTCTTGCTAATATTGTCTTAAGCTATTATACGAGTGTATGAGTAGCTTCATAAACCAACTGAGTTAATATAAGTGAAACCACAGATAAATTTGGCCGAACTGCGCCAACTTTGGCTCACATTTTTTTTTTTTTTATCAAATTCTGTATTGGTGCACTACTTGAAATATTAGAAGAAATTTAGATGTCAGAGATGATATCGATATCACAGAAGCATTTAATAAGTGCGATTGCTTATTATATCTTAAAATGATGCATATTATATGCGCCGTAAATTCTTTTTTTATATAAATGGACATATAAAGAAAAATATTTCATCACGTTTGGATGCCATTCGAAACGTGACAACATATACTCATAGGCATTGATAGGTAATGTCTAATATCTGTTGCCCTACATTACAAGCACTGGTAATGGCCCATTTATAGAAAGCCGATTACGCTCATCCACTTATTTGATAGAGTAATGCCTCGAAGCGAAGACTAAGGAATAAACAGCACGTTCTCCAAGTCTTAATCCAATGAGAGGGTAGCTCTAAGTTAGCAGGATGTTGCCTTCAATCCCTTACTGAGGCCTACGGGACAGTTAGGCAACGCTTCTATGAACTGAATATATTGGCGTTTTGTTCTACAAGATAAATATGTTCCTTCAAAAATCACTTCAGCAATATTTGATAATAATAGTTTTTATTATTGGTTTATACAAATACAATAGCAATTATATAAATTATTTAAATTCTGTATTTAGCGTGTCTAAAGAAATAAGGATTGTGACACATGTACAGCGTTTTACTAGTAAATTATGAATTTCAGTTTCAAATTGCTACCGGTAATTCTATATCGTATTTATCATTATTTCGGTAAATTATATACATGGATATAATAAACTTTTCCTATGTCATTTGCAATTACAATATCATTCGGTATTTACAATCTCTTCGATTGCAATTACTATTACTATCTATAAACACTTCAGGTTTCTTTGATAATTACAGTTTTCATCTCTGGTTTATAGAAATATAATAAATTTATAAAACTTTGTTTTAATATGTTAAAAGGACTAGGATTTGCAATACCGGCAAACCGATTTACCTGTAAATTGCGAATTTTTGTTTCAAATTTTTACTGGTAATTCACATTATATATATACTATACATAACTATAATACACTTTTCCTTCGATATTTGTAATTAAGTTACCCACGGAAGAGAAACTGAACTTATTTTGATCAAGACAAATACAGAAATATTTTCAATATGATAATCCGGCTATTGCACAAAATATGAACAAAATATTTAAAAAGCAATTGGAGTATTTCCAACTTGAAAATATAAGGAGAAAAATACATTCCATTACTGAGTTATTCTTTACGAATTATTAAAGCACAAAAGCGGAATTATAATATATTATAAAATTGTTGAATTGATAATATTTATGTGATCACAGAATGCAATTTTTTTTTCATTTACTTTTATCGCAATATACCTGAATCACATAAGATGCCTTATTACTAAATTTTTTTATTTTATATGTAAGAGTTAAAGAATTCTCGATAATTAACCAGTATATTGGTTTCATTTGAAAATTTTACCGAATTACCAGCAATTGAAAAAATCCATAAGGGGACCTTCTGTATAAGGAAACTATGATCTATGGTGCTTGAAATTTGAAAAAGGGTTTCATCAAATACTCGTATATATTATTGTTTTAAAATATAATTTGACCTCATTATTTCGCGGGGCGTTAACTCGCTATTTTACAATTGATTTCTTCATGATGAGATTCAGATAAATCTTTAAGGTGACGTCAAGACTTCCTGTTACAAAGCAGACATTAATAACTTTTTTCTTTCTATTTTACATATCCTGAGATAAATATGCCATAGACTTCCGGTTTGCAAAAGCAAAGTTACACTACGAATGAGAGAAATTAGAAATACAAGAAATAAATAAGTCAAACGGTGTTTGTTCACGTTAAAATGAGTAAAAAAAGAAGCGCAGTTGTCGAGAAGAATTTTTATTTTTTACAAAATCAGAACCCACAAGTCCTCTGATCGTAAGATGGAGACGTCATATAAAACAGAAGATTTACGCATAAGATTTACAATCAGAATGGAACAAAAAGTTGTCTTTCAGAACATTTTAGGAAAGTTGGAGCCTCTGTCAGTAAGATTAATTGTACAGTCAACTATTTTTATTGGTCAAATTTCAAGAGTTATAAAGTTCTTTTTTCTTTGTATAAATGATTTCTGTAATAATTAAAGAAAACGTCAAAGGAATGTAAATGGGATGAAAAAAATTCAAATCGATGTTAGAATGTATATTATCGCTTAATTTATATGAATAGTGTAACACGTGGTTTAGTAACCATGGCCCCAAACTACCGCGAGTTAACCATGTCCGACTGCACGTGAGATATTTTTTTATTCATCGTAGAAACTTTTAAATTCTTCATCACTTTCTCTGATGCAGGGTTGTTGGTTTCAGTCTGAGGTTTGCATTGTTGTAAGTTATGCAGATTTATTTTTAAGAAATTGATTAATTTGTCAATATAGTACTCCCTCAGCAATCCGGCAGGTTTAGGATCACTGCCTCGTCGGATTATCGAAAATACCGGTTTAATGATAAGCCACTAATAAAAACCCACTCAAATAGAAAAAAGTGAACAATGTTGTGCAAAATTTGATACAATACGCACAAATAAAATGTAAAACAAATGAAATAACTAAAATTTCAATACTGTATTGCTTTGAATTGACAGCTTACAATATTTTAATGAAGTAGGAGACATAAAATAACGTCTGTATAACAATTTTCAGGTATAAAAATAATTCGAGATAAAAACCAACGTTTTTATATGGTGGCAAATTTGATTAGAAAAATATTGAAATATTAGTTTAAACTTGTCACAAATGTCTAAATATTGCATTGTTAGGCGAGTAAAACGATCCCCAAAGTTTCAGAGCACTAGCTTGATGGGAAGTTGGTTAAATCAGCGATTGAAAATTTGATGACACACTGATACATACATACACATCAAGTAAAATACATAAAAACGTTTTTTAAAAAAGTAGGATTACTAACATCTCCGGAAAGTGTGAGTATTGTATGTTTTAGTACTTTGTGTATTTTTATGTATGCTGAATTTTAGAGAGAGTTCAGTCTGTATCAAAATATATATTCATTTTTATGAAACTATCGCTCACTACAATTGGGATCCAATTTTTCGCAATAAAGGGTCTCTTATACATGTTAAAATACGGTACGTCATGGTATAAAATATTAGTCCTGTTTTGACTGCATTTACAGGAAATGTAATATATGCATTTAACTTTTTTTTATAAGTAAACACATATATAGAGTTTAATTTCTTTAAAATCAATGTTCTCCTAGATATTTCATTACTGTTATTTATTTCAATCGATTGACAAGAAAATTTCTTTAAAAAAGGGAATCATTGTAGTGCAAGATTTAAAAATTTTAAATTTAAACTCAAGATATAACTTTCATGAAATTAGATTTTCTTTCTGGCAACAATACAAATTAATCCATTTATTTTAAAAAACAAACCTTTAATTTTAATTTAATATTTATTCCTTTGTAATTCAAAATCTGAAATTTCCACATACGCACACTTTTTTCAAGTATTCTAATGTTTTACTTGACATATTTTTTCACCAAAATGACTTCATTATGCAAAACAGTTTTTTTCCGACTTTTATTAAAAAAATTAAATAAATAAGGCTAATAACATGAAATAACATAAATCTCTTTTGCATACGACGAAATTACTTGCATGATAAATGTATCACTTTAATCAGAAACACGACGAAGATATTAAAAAAAAAATTACTTTTAATCTCTCCGGGCGATTCAACAACAGAAGGCGAAAGAAAAGCTTGCAACAGATTAACAATGCAGAGAAATAAATCTTCCTAATCCGTCGCGTTAATTAAATTAAGCAAGTGAGTGCATTTTAAATTATATTATTTCTCTACGTAATCATTAAAGCATGGGATTTTATGTTGTAACGTGTTTAAATTTGTCCAAGTTTATTATTAACGCTTATTTATTCCCATACCAAGTGATTATAATGCAAATGTGTTAATGTGACATACATTGCAGATTAAATATATTTTAAAAGAATACAAAAAATAGGAGCGACAAATTATCTTTTTCATAACTGTAGCAATTACAGAAAACATGCCTCAATTTACTCATACTCTTGGATAATATCGAAGAATTTATTTGAAAATTATATAAATGGACGTATGAGACGCAAATGTAATCTACATGATAATTAAAAGAATGTTTTGTAATTATTTAACAGTCTTTAATAATTAGCTATACATTTATAAAATAATGTAATATTTTGAAATGCCACCAACGGTGATTAATTATAGAAAGAAAATAAAGTCATTCGACTGATTATTTTCAAAGGTTATTAGAAAATGTTGTAAAGAATTTAATTAAAATTTCGAATATGATTAAAACTACTCCGTTTAGTATGTTTTTAATTAACGCCGAATCAGAGTTACATTATGAGTGCAGTTACAGTTACACGATAATTACACATAAATTTCTTTAAAAAACAAAGATTTTCACAGTCTTTTTTTTTTTATTTATTCCTTGAACGGACAACGGACTGTGGATTCTAATACATTTGATCAGTTTTATGAAATTCAATCCAGTGATATTCGTAGTAATTGATTGATTGCTTATTAAAGCCACCCTAAGAAACAACACGAGGGCTTTTGGTGACGGAATTCGTAATTTTGAACATGGGCCAAGTAACGAGGGTGACATCTGAGCTGACACTCCCTCTTCAAAATTCCATGCCATGCGGATGAGAGGACTCGATGCCTCGACAAATTTAACGTGCATCAGTCCCGCTACACGGTGGGTCTTCAGTGGCATCGGACTTGAACCCACGATTCGTTGAAACAACGCCTGCTGTGAATTCGCGACCATGATCATTAGGTTACTGTGGCCTTGTAGTATTCAATTTAATAATATATTAGTAACACTGTTGATATTACAAATTCCAGAAAGTCACTTTTATAAATTACGAAACATAATTATCTCTGCTATTGAAGGAAGTTCAAATTTTGCCTGATTATGTATTATTTTCATTCTAAATGCCAGAAAATTAAATAAAATACGTAAAAATTCAGCTATCTAATTGAATTATAAAAACAAATAGTTTTGTCACAAATTAAACGCTTAAACGATCGAAAATCTGTTGCATTCGTTACAATACAAAATAATATTTTTATTTTGGATATTGCAATACTCATGTAAACGTATTGAATCCAAACATTGTAAGGATAGTTACTTAAATGCGTTATCAAAATCTTCCTAAAAATACATTTGTACTTAAAAATCAATATTTTTCTACAAATTCAGAATTCATATTAAATGCATTTTATTATAATCAAATAGTCTGAGCAAGTGGCTGATATTTTGTGACATATTTATAGATAAGTATTCAGTACTATTTATAGATTATGTAAGAATTCCAAAAATTACTGATTTAATTTTTTATATTACGTTATGCAATTAGTAATTAATATTATTTTATAGAAAATTCCCTGCATAGAAATTTAAAGGTCTTCCACAAAAACTCCACTTGAGCCTTAAAAATTCTTCTAAGCAAATTATTTTACTTAAAAACGGAAAATACTAAACCAGTGCTTTGTCTTAATAAATCGAAAATAACTGAAACACCCATCGCAAATCTTGTTAAGATCAAGTTTAACTAAAGTTTCGATTAGCCACATAAAAAACGGAAATAGCAGAAAATATTCTGCAAGTAAGAGCCCAAAGAAAATTCGAACAATTAATTCAGTTCTTAAAACAAATTGTTCAGGCATTCAAAATGTTAGTATTTAAGCAGGATCATTAAAGGTACTCTCTACTGTTGAAAGCAGACGATTTCCTTTAAATCACTTCCACTTAACTACATTCCCCACTCTACTGCACCCTCACTAAGGAATTCTATTAATCAAATTACAAAAATGCTGCTTTCAATTTATTTTGAGCTTTAAGTAGGCTTCGATACATGGAAAAGAACGAACACAGATAGAGTTTCTTAGGTTTAAAATTAATGCGATGAATGCAAAGTTAAGTCAGAAAAAAAAATCTTTACTCATAAATTACATTTAGTCTAAGTCTCTAAATGAGAGTTAAGTAGTTTTATTTAAATAATTAGACTACTTTTACAGCCAAGTTATATAATTACGTAAGATCTAACCTAATTTATGTATTCTGAGTTAATGAAGCTTCACGAAGTATATATTAAACTCTGCTGGATGCGAGAAGTAGTTTTACTTTTAAGAACTGATTATCATTAAAACGTATTGATTGCAAATGTGTTCTAGAAAAACATGCGACGCATAGTTAGTTAAGGGGTCATTCGACTGTTGTAAGCAGTAAATCGAGCATTTTTTCCACTTTCTTCTAGTTTTCGTATCTTTTTTTAAAATTCTCATTGGAATGATTCAATTTTTGTGTATGACAGTTCATAGTTTTTACTTGTGATATTTCCCCTTTTTTTCAATAAAATAGACCAAAAGCACCAGAGTTTCTGCAGAAAAAATATACATTTACATAAGAGAACAGAGGAAACCAAACTTTCAATACGCGCCATGCATTGCGTTGAGGTCAAAGATGTTTTTACATAACACCTTCTCTCCTGAAGGTTTTCTAATGAGAGTGCGGTAAACGATAACGGCCAAAATTACGAGGTATCTATTAAAAATTATTAATTTACCCTCTCATCATAAATAAAATAAAGTTAAAATCATAATTTAAGACGTTTTCATAATTAAGAATTATCTATCTAAAATTAGGATCAAGGCAACAAAAGCCTGGCTATTCGACAGAGTGAGGAACTGCCGAAACAAACTTGGAGTATAAGTTTTGAAAGCTCGCATTGCCATTGGATGCTGTAGCCGTAAGTTAAGAAGCATATATAGCAATGGGCGGAGAGATGATACGGGGGTGGGACTTCATTTAAGTGCAGTAAGTAGAGCTACAATCAGAAATTATTACGTAACACCTATCCAGAAGGCTTTTCACATATCCGCACTGCACATTGCGTTCAGACCAGAACTTTCTTTTCCCTTCAGTCTGGAAGGTCAATAACCCATTTTCTGACAGACGGCAAACCTTGTTATACGCAAAAGAATTGCTCCAAACAAAGTAATTCATCGCCAAACGTAGCCATACACATTACTTTAAAACTTAATTTTAAATATTCAAAAGCTTTAAAGTATTGTTTCCACGTAATTTAATGGGAAATTGATTTGCGCGCACAGTCCTAAAACGGGTTTTGCTTCCGAATGCGTAATTTTTGTCCCATAATGCAAATAAATGCATAACTAAACTAAAAATACTTAATATTTAATGCAGTTTTCGATTGTTAAGACTTACTGAAAATTGATATTAAAATGTTTCGAACTTTAAAAAGTATTTACCACCGAAAAGATGTCAAAATATATACGGAACAGAATATTTTTAATTAAAATTGTGCAAAATAGCATGATAGCTGTACAATTCTTGTAAGGCTACCTTAAATAGGTTTTAAGACACATTGAACGAAATAAAGAAAAATCATGTTTTGAGAAAAGGAACTTTGTAACTTTCAGAACAATAAAGCTTATAGCATTTGATTTTCATTATTAAGCTCCACAGACATCCTGAATTCGAATTAAATAGTCAATAAGGTCACAAATTCAATTAAAGAGGCACCAGGAAAAAAGTCAACACAATTAAACATCTTTTCAGAATATGTAAAGTCGTTCTCTCTCGAATCCCTCTTAATTCATTTTAATTCTAACGTATAATTAAACAATATCTTAGCTTACCAACAGATTAACTTACTTGATTGTACCGTTTGAGACTCTTCTTGAATATAGCAGATTTGACTCCTATTACTCTAATCAGGAGTCACTTTTAACTAATTTTACTATCGATGATTAACTTACATAATTCACTCCAATTTACGAACATGTATCAGTCTGTCGTTATCATCTGTTTCTCCTTTTTCTCTCCTTCCAATTTTATTTCACTTTATATCCATATCCCTAATTCAATTTATTACACTTCTTACCTTCATCTAATTTTCCTAATTATGTTTTCTTTTGGTTGGCAAAGAGTTGCAATTTTAAGCAATTAAAATTACAAGAAGTCCCCAAAGTTAGTGAAGAGAAAACTGCAAAAGGCTACATGTCACAACTTGATCAGAAGAAATCGTGTACATTTTAATTATATCAGGGAAAAAATTAGAGTATTTCATGAAATTTGTTGTTAAAAACAAATAAAAGTGAATATAAAAATTAAGAGAATTTCCAATCCAAGTGTTTTAATTTTACGTACAGGAATACTGAAGAATGAAAATAAATTTAAAAATTAACATAACGTAAACCAATAAAATTTAGAAATAAGATTTATCCATGCTTAATACTCATGAATGTTTTATTTTAAGTCGTAAAATACTTGAAAAAGCGTAAGAAAAATGCGTCAAAAATCAGCTAGAAGCCGAACTACATACCACTTTCTCACGTGAAGAACAATTTTTTAAGCGTAACCAAAATGCCGACACCGAACTTTAAACGGACTGATATTTAATGTTTTTTTTTTTTTAAAAAATCAATGAATTTATGTAATAAAAAAGTAAAAAATAATTTTTTTCAGTAAGAAATTAATGAAAATGCTAGCTTTTCTCCTTTACAAATACAAAAAAATATGTTTTTCAATCCACCTCTACCTGAAACTTTTTGATGAAAACCTAAAGTGTTGTCTGCAGTCCAGCTATCTAACTTATGATTATGTACGGCAATAGTTTTTTCTTAAAAATTTTCAGCTGAATTGAAAAAAAAATCTTATTTTTTTAAAATTAATGATGATCGTAAATTATCTTTTCGTACTTTTTATTTTCCCTATCAGTGCTATTAAGCACATGATGATGGTAAATTTTAATATAATTCCTTACTAGTCGAAGAAAAAATCATTGTTCCATTTTAAGTTCTCTTTTCACTCATTTTCCACTTAGAAGTGATGTTTTTTAATTAAAAATATTTTTAAATATTTGAAATTTCTCTGATAAATGTCAGAAAGGAATACATAACTCTCTATTTTAATGTCTTTTAAGAATGTATAAAATATTGTCTGTATATTTATGACATTAATATATCATACAACGCATTTTTAAGATCAATTTGTGGAGTTATTCATATATCGAAGCAAAAATGATTTCAGATCTTTTAAATAATAACATGTATTTTATTATTCCTGTAAAGTTCACTACAATATTCAACAACAGTTCCTTATTTTCTCTTTCAGTGCTATTAAGCGCATGGCACTTTTTATATAAGTCCATTAGAAGTTTCTATATTTCTACCAAGTGTAATAGATAGGGGTTTTTTGTGGCGTTTATTGTATCACAATATGATATAGAAAAGATTTCCTTCTTAAAAACAAGGATATATCCATTATAAGTTGAAATATGAATAAATATTTTAAAATCAAAATAATTTCAGCCAGTAAATAAATTTTAATTATAAAGAGAAAGAACTTTTAAAACTCTTTTGAGTTAACATTCAAATAATCTACCCTTGCGAGCATACCAAACACTTGCCCAGTCTCCAAGCCCATTTATACATATTTGACTTCCCTAAGTCTTCCACCTGCGCTTCAGATTTTCAAGCACACGCTACAGGAGATACCTCCCACTCAAGAACCAAGTCACCCATGCCCAGTGAAGGAAAAATCCCCCTCCCTCATGCGTCTGTGAATAATTTAAATCCGATTAGGCCCACTCCTGGAGCCAACCGAGTGTGCCAAGAAGCAGGATCATCGCCAAAAAGAATCGCCAGGCCACCGGCTTTGTTGAGGGAAGGTCTTCCCTTGATGGATGTCGGTGATAAATCAGTAAAGGCTTTTAAGACCCGCTCTATCTGTCGGTCAACTCGGTTTTGATCTTGGGACGCCGGAATTCGCTAATGGGGGGATCGCCTTTCATTTTGGTGGGGATGGATCGGTTTTGGAAAAGTTTAGAGCTGTCGGAATTTTCGCGGGAGAGATGGGATTCTCTCTCTAAAGAGAAAATGGAGGACATGAGAATCAATTACGTGTTGAATGAAGTTAGTAGGTTAGAGTAGTGTGGATTGTTTACAAATGCCTCAAAAGGATTGCTAATTCTGGTTGCTGATGTGTTAGAAAGACTGAGACATACAAACGGAGTGAGAAACTAAGCTGAATAATAAAAATAGGGAAATGAAAGTTTTTCATTTATTAAGGCCGTCTTCGCGTACTTTTAAAGTATTAGACCTGAAATTGGAACATTTTTCCCAATAAAAAAAGAACTCGAACAATAATTTTATATTCTAACTCCGCTATCTTTCAGAGTTGCAATGTTTTTATAATATTAGTTATTTCTATCTAAATCGCTCCTTTTTTCTGGAGTAAAATGAACTTCATATTTTGTTTCTTATACTAAATGGCCTTAAATTTTAACATATTCATGTGGAAAGTAGTGCATTTTTGGAATGTTCCTAAATTCTAAGAACACTGCATCAAAAACAGATGAGTGTTTAACGTAACAAATTTATATGAAAATTAGAATAATTTTCTGCTGGAAATGTGTTCGAAATTTCGATCAGGTTTATTAATATTAGTAAAAAACTACTTTAATCTTAAAGCTTCTAAGATGCATATGTTCCACATGATATAAATTTTTAGTCTGATCGGAAATAGCTTCTGTATCCGCCATCGAAAAAATAGATAATATATGATTGAAAACATTAAGAAATTTCATGAAAACTTAGTGAAATTGTATTTTTTTTTTTAAAAAAAAATGATTTCCTTATTTGATACATATCAGAATAAAATGGTCTGAAAATTCATACACACAAATTGTTTGTATTATTATTTAAATTCTTCTCTGTATTTCATAACATTATTTTGACTTGCCCTCATTGTATTTCTATATCCTGATTAGTCCATCAAAAGTAAAATGCTCAGTCTCTTATTAAATAGTCAAAGAAGGCAAGAGATCATTTGGGTTTTATTCGAATCTTCAAATTTCAAAATTCAATATCTATATTATTATACGAGCGGAACAACACACCTACTCGCATCCGAACCTAAAGATTAATAAGCACAAAATGGAATTTTATCTTATTATCAGGCCGTCAGAATCTGAGTGAGTATTATATGTGTATAATCCAGATCCGACTAGATTTCTATATTCATATACGATTCCTTCATTCTAATTTCTGAGTCAACATTTCTAATCCCTCTCACTTAGTACTAACCTCTCATTCAGTTCTCTGCAGTTCATAAATGTTACATTAATCTTATTCACTACACTTCAGTATTTCTAATCTAATTTACATAAATCAAGGTTCCTTCATTAAAAATAGGTTCTCAAATGAAATAACATCATATAAAAATCCCCAAGGATTAGTGAAAGAAAATGCACGCGTGAAAATTTCATTTTAACTTTGTCACTAAAGACATCATTTTAAACGGTCAAGTAAAATTATCTGAGCAAGTTACTAGGATACTATATGTTTTTCGAAACCATTTCTGAAGAAGTTTTGTGAAGAAAGGGAATGAATTTCGATTTTTGATCAGATCAGATGATATGTCTTGTTATAAGATATTTAATAAGGAAAAAAATCTGGTATAAAGTCATTCAAACAGTTAAGGCCGAAGCCTTTGAAGACAGGCAGCAAGACGATTGACGAGGGACATATGAAATTTCATTTTTTTTTTCTAAATAAATTAAAGCTTTGCAACAAAACCATAATAACACTTTAAGAATTGTGTGTTTACACATGTATGAGTCAACTTACTTTCGAACTACAAGAGGACTACTAGGACAAATTTCGGGGTTTTCAGCTTCAGTTAAGTGATGGAGGCTTATTTAAACCTGGTTAAACATTTTTGACATCTTCCTCATTGCTAAAGCCCCGAGAAGGCGCTGAGGCCTAGTTCAGTTTGCAGGGCACCACATGCTTCTCCCTAACTACCTGCCCGTCAGTCTTTGATAACGTCAGGATTCGAATCTACAAACCCATTTCAGCATTTCTAGTCGCCACGATTGATAGTCCTCGTCATCTAGTTATAGCTAGATATTACTCTAAAATTACTTTCAGAATTGGTATCTTTTGCAAGAAAACTCATTTAATAATTTTTATACATAAACTCATATATATATATATAAAATGATTAAACTTAAAATTGTAATAATTTCACTGAACAAAGGGTTGAATTTCCAAATTTTTCCCATTCTCTAACTCAAATGTAAAAAGTTCATTCTTATTAACAAATCCAAATTGTCTTTTAATTTATGCGATCACGCGCTCATAAAAAAATGTGCTAAACAACTTGCGTTTATCACGATCGAAGACCTGTAGAGATAATCCGTACTAGTGTTTTCGAGACCATTAAAGTCCCTCAGAATCCCTACATCTTATACCATGTGAGTTATCATGTGAAATGTAGAAATCTCTTTTATAAAAACGAAGGTAAGGAAAAATTATCCTACCATCTACTTTCTTCTACGTTTTTCTGATGTAAATGCAACGGCGGAGTCGTGTCTCCTGCCTTCTGGATACTTATCTTTTTTCTCTCTCTCTCTCTCAGCAAAAATGAATAAACGATCTTGCGTAAATAAAAACGTTATTCTTACAGCTAAGAAGTCGAAATTTGCACTTTATTAATTAATTTTTAATATATATATATATATATATATATGTGTGTGTGTGTGTGTGTGTATGTGAGTGTGATATATATATATATATATATATATACACATATGTGTGTGTGTGCGTATGCGTAATGATTTAACTTTAATTCATTTTAGTTTCTCATAATAATTTAATTTCCTAATTTTTCCCATTTAAAAGCAAAACGTTCATTTTTATTTTCTGATACCATTCATTTTTAGCTTAATTAATGCAATCACGCGTTTTTAAAAATTTGCTGATTTTGCAGTTCACACGTGACCTCGTTTCAAAATCCCTAATATAAAACACCAAATAAGAGAAAATTCTCTCTATTCTGCCCTTTTCTGATCTCTTATGCTCTTCTGACTTTTTGTACTGTTCATCCAACAGCGCGTGGAAATGCTCTCTCTCTCCGCTACAATAAAATAAATAGTTGAACTTGGCTTCGACTGGTTTGAAGTTTAACAAAAAAAAAGTAATATTTAAGAGAAAGGCTTTCGTTCTAACAAGTTGACAGGATGTTTAATAGTACTTTGTGCGCACGCACGCACACACACACACATGTATGTAGGATTTTCCATCTAATTATTAAACAATTAGTTTTTATTTTTTCAATCTACTGTAAAACCAGTTCCTCCGATACTTAATAGATGTCACCACGAATCAGAGTCATGTGATAAGCTCATGCAGCGCCACCTATTCCAGAACAAAATTGAGTGACACTTCTCCTTCCTCTTTCCGCCACTTTTTCCGCTTCTCTTCTTCTTCGCATTACCCGCGTTGGAAGTAATCTTCAAACGTCCAAGCGCGTTCCAGCGTCCTTCGCTAATACGGTTTAAATGAGGCAGCCATCTATCTTTATCCGAAGAACTTGTTAACTTATCATATCATAGTGTAAATACTTTTCACTCTTCATCATCTCTCCTAATAAACAAGTAAAGCTACTGCGAGCCTCATCCTTGAATATCAACAACAGATGGAATTCGGTAATGGAATTACCCCCCTAGACAACCAGCCCTTTGCATAAGAGCAATCCATCGCAGATTCGAGATGAACAATCTCCATCACCCCACTGTCTACATATATATAATATCTGGTTTGCGGTCTGCTGCTCTTTTCTAGTTACTTTTTTTTAAGTTCACATTATGCATTTTGATACACTTATACTTTACGTAACCTTTATAAAAACTCGCGCAAAAAAGGAGCACATAAAAACATATTTGATTCAATTACCATCACTAGAAGTCAACTAGAATCGGATCCAGCGATCTGGAATCATCTACTTACAATTATATCAGATATTATAAAATTCTTTATTATAATATTTGGCATAAACATGATTAGTTATTCACTCCACCTTATTCTTTTGTTTTGGTATAGCGTGAAAAATTGTGAATAAATTGGTTAAAAATATTGAAACTAAATCTTATTGAGTGATCTTATCAAACAATTCTATAATTGGATCCAATGATCTGAAATAGTCTGTTTAGGAATTATGTAAGTAGAACTACTTTTCATAACATTTGACCAGGTACGCCGATTAGTAATCCGCTCCACGCCCTTATTCATTTGTTTTGATATAGCGCTCACAAACTGTGAATAAATTGGCTAACGATTTTGAAACTGATTCTCGTTGAGTGATTTCATCAAATATATCGAACGATGCCAATTTGCAGCAAAATGAATACACTATATTAATGTTAAAACAATTTTCACTCTGAAAAACGATTTTTAACTCGAATATGATCTAATAAAATTAAGCGAAAACAACTGTGGCCAGTATTCTATTTACTTTCTTCATTCTATAAATTTATCTTCTTAACTGAAATAATTTTGATCCACCATAAATAATAATGCCCGAACAAAAACAGAAATCAAAAAATGAAATCAGGTACGAAATTCCTGCCATCTCAACAAATTAACATTTAAGAAAAATTTTCCTGACATATTTTGACATAACAATCTACCTTGAAAGTACGCAAAAAGCATTATTTTTATTCCACTTATAATATTTCATTGTAACTGAGCTAAATTTTTTTCCCACGCAAGAATATACATTGTTGCGTTAATTTTTGAAAAAGAGCAAACAAACGTCATGCGAAAACCACAAGAGAGTTCTTTAAATTAGCAACTAATCCAAGAGAAAAATTACACAAAGAGTCTATTAAAAATTTCTGTATGATGGAGGAGCACTTCAACAATAAAAAGTTGGAAAAATATTTTCTTTGTTCGAATCACTGAAGGGTTGAATCCCTTCTCAAGTTCTGTTCCAAATCCAAACCGACAGCCATCGGTTTTAAAATTTTACGCTTGTCGACCTAAAGCTTTAAAAAGACCCCCTTCTCCTCCTCTTGCATCCCAAGAGTACCGAAGAGGGAAAAAAAATAAAAACCCTTATTCTTTTTTTTAAGGATGATGAATCGATTCATGTGTTTTCAACGAGTTAAGGTAAATTCTTTGTCAGTTGTTTGGATATTTTGCTTCGAATAAAAATATTCGAAGAAAGGTAGAATAAGATTCCAATAAAGATGTTTTTTTTTTCTTTTCTGGTCTTTAAGTAATTTTTATTAGTTAATTTATTGATTTATCCATGCGTTAAAGAAATGTTTATATTACGGGACAAGATTTTAAACCGAAATTTGATTACTTCTGCAGATAGTTTCGAATATATTTGGATGGAATTGCAACCGAGTGAAAATGTTGAATGCTTATTACAATGAATAGCTACGGACTTAATTAAAATGACAAATCATGTATTCATATAAAAAAAAAAGTCGTATACAATATTATGGGAGGTTTAATCTTTTTAAAATTTTTGAAATAGGGTGGATTTAATTATCACAAAATGACAAAAATATATTTATACAAATTAATCACTTAAAGATGAGGTTAATATTTTAATTTATAACAATTTTGAAATTCGGCATATTCAGTTTAGAAATTTCATAATTTTGAGGTACAACCAAATGACGAAGATAACATTTAAGAGCAGGTACTTTTGTATCCTAATTTCCATATTACATCACGTGAGGATTTTGTGGTTCATTTAAAATTAAAACGCAACCGTACCCATGTAGTTTGTACATGATTTATTACACTGACTGTCTGTTTATTAACGTAGAACTTAGAAGAAACACGAGGACTACTGGCAGTATATCCTATAATTTTGAGTGAATGTAAAAGTAACGAGGATGATACTTGAGTAGGCCTCTCGCTCTCAAAACTTTCACACCATTTCAACGTGAGAACTTGGAGCCCATACAGATTTAACGTCCATTATATCCCAAATACATGGCAGGTCTTAATTGCCAACAGGACTCTTACCCACGACTCGACGGAAACAATACTAGCCACTTGCTCGCTACTCTGTTATTGCAGTCGTAAGTAATCACGTGATTCTTATTGATTTGGACTGTTTTATTAGCGTCGCACTAGAAACAACACGAGGGCTATTGACAACGGACCTCGTAATTTTCAATTTTGGTGAAATGACAAGAGCGACACCAGATTTTGTACCTTTTCTCGAAACCTCCACATCAAGACAACGGGAGCACATGGAATCTCGACAAATTTAACATCACGTTTTTAGTGCATTGAGGAATCGAACCCACAACCGTGATGACTCGGCTACCACTATCGCAAGCAATAACGTGAATATAATTCCAACATGCATTTGCCCAACTTTTAAATTCAGCTTACTCAGTTTAGTAAGCCGTTCTCACTGTAGTCACAATTCTGACTTATTAATTTTGAGCTATTGATAAATTATGAGAAAGACATGCAATCTAATACCTTCGCCCTAAACACCCACATAATAGCATAGTAAGATTTTGTTGCTGAGTTCTAATTAAAACGCTAGAGCGTCCGTTATTGTGTATATGGATCATTAGTAGAGGTATGCACCAAATTGTTACTTTTAAGTAATAGGTTCCATTGTATGAGCTCCACTTTGGTAATAGGTTATATTATCCTATTACTTTCAGAATGCAAGATTTAAATCATATTACTTTAATTTTATAATCCTTTCAATTTTGTAATATATTCACTACCCTATAATTTTAGTTCATATTTCATTCCTTCATTTCCTTTGGATTGTATGCCACTAACTAAATACATTTAGGATTGATTCCTTAAATCTATTATGTTTGGGTTAACTGCTCTACTAAGCAGCGATGGGGACGGGAAGCAAAGACGGCTCTACGAAGCAGGGACAATGATAGAAATCGGTGACTGTGACATGAAACAGCGAACGTGACACGACACGGAGATTATGTTAGAAAGATGCGACTTCAATGTCTATGACACCATTCAGCTTTTATATTATAAAGAAATAATGTACTATCAAATACATTACTGAAGTATTAGATTCCAAACAAATAATCTTGTCACTTATCTTATTTCGTGTAATAACGCCCACTCCCTATTCTTTAGAGTAAGTAGGACCAGGAAAAACAACTCGATTTGAAAATAGTTATCTACGAAGCTTACGGTTTGTACCTCTTAACTGTATATCTTAAAATTAATTTTGATTTATTAATATGATACAGGGTTATACAAAATAATTCATCCGTTTTAAGAAAAATTCCATATTTTCAAAAATAAACGACACATAATGATAAATGTAAAGGGAAAATGAATGTCTTTTTTTTAAAGATGTGTTCGATATAACTTCATTTAGTTACAAGTATAATGTCAATTCGATGTGTAATTTTCCGTCTAACACGTTGTAAAGTGTCAGTTTTTTCTTATTGTACAGCAGCAGAAATCCATTGTACACATAAATTTTTTTTGAGGGGGGGGGGGTAATGGCACATATACTTTATCTTTTACAAGTCATCAAAGGAAGAAATCGCATAGGGGCCATATAAGATGACTTAGGTGGCCAGTTGTGTAACATCAAGTCATCAGGTTCACTGCGACCGATCCGACTTCGAGGCAGCTCCGTAAAATGCTTCCGAGCCCAGTTTCGTGAAATAGCTTCACAAAGAACACACGAGGGCCATCTATTGTTCACCATATAAAACTTCCACAGTCTCCCTTTGATTGTATTACTTATCATTCAGGATAGTTAAGTTTTGAAAATATAGAATTTTGAATTCGGACGATTCATTTTGAATAACCCTATATTTCAATATGATTTATCATTTATTTAAATGCTATTTTAAAACATTTTTTCTCATTAATTGTCATAATATTTGAATCTCGTTCTTTTTTTTAAAACATTTAATATAGCCCGATTAATCGTATCAGGCAGAAGATTCAACTTACTTAAGGAGACTGAGACACTCAAATCCATCAAAATTTGTATTTCTTTATTTGCCGTTAAAAAATGCAAGGCACTCCACCAATTCCATATGAATTCATTATTTATGTACTATTTTGATAAAATAGAAAAATCAAAAATTTAATTTTAAAACTATAAACAAATGCACCTTACCATAGAAAAAATATCTGCATTACGTTTTCTTCAACATAAGGTTCTTTTGGATTCTATGAAATACTTTCCTCAAAATCTACTTTATACAAAGAGCTGATATTTTGTATATTATGAAATCAGGTTATTTTCAATACAGTAAACATATTCATTTGCTAACAGACTTTCGCAAATTATAAGTATTCGTATAACAGTGCATTTGTGTAAAACCTATTGGAAATTAGGATCATAATTTTTTTTAACTATACTAAATTTAATTTTTGAAATTATTATTATTTTTAGTGTATAGAATACATCATATTTATAAGTGCTGCGCAAATTTTCAAAGTAATAAATGCATTGGATTTTTATGCAAGATGTATCTTAATATAATTTCTTGTTTTACAAATGTAAATAAAGCTAATTATTAATAACTCATAAACAATTATTAATGCTTATACATATAATATTTTCGTATAAGTCGATACATTTATATGCAGATATCTTAATGTTAAAACATTAGCTCTATTAATATTAATTATTAAAAAATGAAGATTATTTAAAATCAGCATAAAATAAATCCACTTTTCGTTGTTAAAGGCATCTCAGTTACCTCAAGAAACAGATTTTTAAAACTCGCAAATAAAATAATAATGAATAATACATTATTTCATCCAAATCCAAATTCTATAGCTTCAGATCTAGAGCTCTGGCAATTAGGAAGTCGCAAAAATGAAGACCGTGTTGTCATAATTTTGTTGGCAAAAAATCAATATTTAAGATCCATAAGTAAAGACGTTCTCACATCCTAATACTTAAATAACAATTACACTTTTATGGAATTCTAGATTATCTCATAACTTTCCGGAATAATAAAGAAAATACATCCCCGCGATGCTTATTTAAAACTGATACCTAATGCTTTTATTTAATGCATTAGCACAAATAAACAAAACAGAAGTTTAATAGCGCTGTGTCCCTGGAAACTCGGAACTCCTTCTTTTAGCAAAATACTCAAGACGGAAGAGAGTAACTATCAATAAATCAATGAAATCGACATTCCTTCACATCCAATGAGTATCCACCTTTACGTCAATTATTTCTGGAAATCCAATAAGTGTTAGGGGGAAATGCGGAAGTGTGGCTTCATTTTCAGAAACAAGTTTCGGGACTTTTATAAATAGTTGATTGAAGAAGTTATTCTGCACTCTTTGAATGAAATACGGTGCTTCGCCTGGGACTCTTGTGTTTCGAATTTTTCGAATTTTCAAAAGGTTTTGAACAACGATGGAAGGAAGGAAATGATTCTTAATTCTTTATATAGGGGATATTCACTTTAAAAATGTCTTTCTTGTTTTATGAGCTTCCATTTATATTTTCCCAATAATTATGAATTTGATCATATTAGAATAAATAAAAACGTCCCTTTACTCGCTTTTATGTTTCAATGAGGAATTCTTTACGACAGTGATTCTTAAAGATATTCGTTGGACTTAAGGGAATAAGAAAGTCTACATCGCAGTAAGAAATTGTTATATTTATTCATATCCATTTGTTCCTTTTATGGCAGCTTTATTAAAACACAACGATGGAAGTTAAACCGTTTTAATAACTGACTCTGAGGGGAATCCTTTACGGCATAGTTGTTTAAGGCATCAACCAAGAACCTACTGGATAATTTCTCCCAACCGACAATATAAGGTTTCGAATCACCTCCGTTACTCTAAGTCAACTGACCGTCCATCACACGATGAAAAGTAGTCCCCGATACTAGCGAAAACACATCATCTTGGCAAAGTGGTGGCCTAGGAATTAGGATCTAAATGGCAGTACAACCTAGAACCTCTGGCTGCATATGTTCTCGATGCAAATTTGCCATTTGTGTCTTGCTAAGGCACTCACTCATAAATCCTGACTAATGATATACCGGTAACGGTGCTTGCATTAAATAGATATGCCATCTCAACAAGACAAAGACGATGACGTCAATGGAAACTATCCAAAAAAACACACTAAGGAGGGGATGTATAAAAGTTGCAGTGATGATTAGTAAAACAGACGCCTCTAAAATATCGCTCAGAAAGTATATCTTCGTATCATTCTTATGATACTGGAAGGAGAGTATGTGGCAATCCTCTTCAACAACGACGACAGAAACTGAAATGCCTGAATAACTGATAGGACAGGGAAACTCCTTGCTGGTGCGGTTGTTAAAGGGGTGCTGAGTACGCAACAGAAAAGATTTCAGCCAGACCGAAATACGAGCAATTTGAATCTGCTGCTATCACCAAGATCAACAGACAAAGTATGGGAGGTTGTCTTTTACTTCGGGATGAAAGACAATCCCCCCCAAAAAAGGGGGGGGGGAATATTCACATCTGAATTGACATTGCTAATTGAAATGGTGAAATAAAACAGTAAGCTGATAGTTCAAACCCGGCTCTATCTTACTGATTTTATTATTAACATAGCACAGTGATTTATTATTAAGAGAACGAAGCACACACACAAAAAAAGTAGGAGATACCACTTTGATCCATTTCGCAATTCACTCTTCGGAATCTTTGTTCTATTGATTGGTTGTTTAGTAATGTCATACTTAGAAGCAACACGAAGCTGTTGGGACCTTTGTTGTAAGTGAAACTGATGTTTAGAATACGACGTTATCGGACTCAGTAATCATCTTCTAAAAGAAGAATTCTGAAGTGGAGGAAGCGGTATTTACGTTATGCTATTAAGGTATCGCCATGTAATTGATCAGATTATGAATATAAATATGAGTGCTTTTATTTTCTCAATTGGTCTCCAATTCTCCGTTCTTCTGGTAATTTTTTACGAATAAAATGTCCATGAAAATTGATAAATAATATTAATTTGAGAGTATCGTGTTTCAAAGATGGGATTTCATTTAACAGCAATAACTTCTTAAAAGAATAAATTTTACGAATTATTTTTTAATTTTTTACGAAAAAATGTCCATGAAAATTGATAAATAATATTAATTTGATAGTATCGTGTTTCAAAGATGGGATTTCATTTAACAGCAATAACTTCTTAAAAGAAATCTAGCAAAATAATCATTTGAATATTGTGATAGAAAATATTCAGTATAGAGATTTGGTTTATTTTTTTTCTATTAACGTTGCACTAGAAGTAACACTAGGGGTACTGGAGTCGAAAATCGTAATTTTGAATCTCGGTCAAGTGATGAGGACAACACCAGAGCCAGCACTTCCCTCTCCTAACTTTCACACCACACCAACGAGGGGACTTGGAACTCAACAGATTTAACGTGCATCAGCCTCGGCTACATGGCGGGGCTTCAGTGGTATCAAGGCTCGAAGCCACGACTCGACGAAAATTGCTGGCTACGAGTCCACGACCAGGCTACAGCGGCCACATTAAATATATATGTATATACAGAATGTACCTAACTTATTATATGTCAAACAAGATTTATCATTTAGCTCTGCTAGAGTTATTTGTAAAAAATATGCTCTACAAAGAGCTTACACAAAGGAATATTCTCAAGAGAGCTCATCTCAAAAGGCGGTTTACAAAGGGCTATTCTGTACCAGTACAAAACACAGAAGGGAGAGAAAATAGCGCAGAAAACCTTTGAAGACACAAATTACACTCTAGGGAAATTTCGCTAAAAGTGAAGAATGGAGTAGCGAAAGAGATGAGGTTACACTCTTGCCAAAATGTACTGCATAAGAAGTTCAAAAAATCCGATTACATAAATAAAAACAATAAATCTTTTTTTTTAAATCATATTAATTTATTGATATCCTCAAAAGTTAATTACTAAACAACATGTTTCCTCCGCGTTGTATAAATCAAAGTTAATATAAGGTTATTACAGCGTAATGTTAAAGAATAGAATTTGAATTCTGTACACTTTTTCTTATAGATAATTGTTCCAAAATTAATATTATGTTTTGACTTCGTAATCCTTCAGAAAGCAATATATTTTATAATATTACTAATTTGTGTATGAGCTAGTCTATTTTTCTGGAGTAAAATGCGTTCCATAATTTGTCTCCAATATTGTAACGCTAGATGAGTCTTAACTTAAATATTTAAGCGAAGAATTATGTATTTTGGAAATGTTTCAAAATTTTAGGAATATACTACTTTATAAACTTATATACGTGTTTCGTCACACATTTATGTGAAAATTGGATCTCCTTTCTGCCAGAAAATATCTTCAAAGGTTAGATCGGGCTATTTAAAGTTAGGCGAAGACAGAGTTAAGTAAAATGATTAAAAATGTACTAAAGAAATTAGAATACTTTTGATGGGATAAATCTAATATTTTTTTCTTTCGAGTTCTTTTCGAAACTTTATTTTAATTGTAGGACTTTCCTAAATATATATACGAAATTTTAAATTTCTAGCTACAGTATTTAGTGAGTTATTTAAATTTTCCTTAACAGTATGTCAAATCCTTTCATTGACCTTCAAAATGTTTAATTCCTTTTTCTCAACTTCTGTAATCAATATAAAGCTATGAAATTTTTTATGATTGTTTTACATAACATGTCCGATAATTCTGTTCATGGAATAAGGATTTAAATAAATAGTTATGTTTTAAAAATCCACAAAATTAGCTATTGTTTGTTTTTATGTTTTTTTAGTGTTTGATAGAGAAAAAAAAATCTAAAACAAAAATTAACTCAAGAACTACTAAATCCCTACACACAATAGAAGGAAACATTACTAAGAAATTGACAAGAAAAAGTTGTTTAAAAAAAATAAAATTTGTAGAAGTAATAATTTCATTTATTTATAATATTACGAAAAAAATGTTTTATTATAATTTACTAGCAAACGAATTCCCCTCCCCCCCGAAATGATTATGTCGTGCTAAAATATGGTGAATATAAACTCTTCTTTATAAATATCTAATACAAAAACATTTCTCATAGGATACCATATCCATCAAATGTGGTTTTAAAATTAATATTTCTTCAAGCTAAATTTAAATTATGCTCCAATTTCTTGGATTTTTATGAATCCATTCTTGCAAATTATAATACTATTTAAAAAATTGATGGGATCAAACTACGACTTTCCAATCACAAGATTTCATAAAATGTGACCTCTTTTCTTCCATTAAAGTTATTAATACATATCAAACTGAATACATATTTCACCTACGAGCTCCTTGGCAATAAATTACAATAACGTTATCCCCAAGACGTCAACCAACGCCTTCTCTAAACATTTACTCGCATCGCATTAACTCAAGAGTTCTCACGTCCTTAATCCGTGGGTGATCATTTATTCCAAAGGCACTTACGCCATGTCAATCCAAGCTGCAAAATCTGTCGTCGTTGTGCTGGATAAACATACCTGTTTATACTGCACAAAACACAAAACAAAATTACACACCCACCCACACACACAACGAAACATAAATAAACAAAAACTTACCGTGATGATGATAGGAGGGTTGAGGGGGAGGCCCGGTTGTCAACAGAGATGGATGACTTCCTCCCAGAATCGTCTGGTGCACCCCCCTGTAGAAGAAGAAACAGAATTTCTTACTTCACTTCACATCACTACCTTATATTTTTTTAAACAAAAACTCTTTAAGGGGGAAGAGTAAAAAAGAAAAGATTGACAAGATGGAACGTGTTCCCCTTAAAAGCTGTGTGGCAGAGTGTATGCACAAGCGAAAATATGCCTGACACGAGATCATAAATATTTATGTGCATGGGTCCTAATCTAGTTGTATTCACTCTGTACCAGACGAGCAAGCATCTTTCGCTCTCTCTCCATCTGGTTGGTAAAACGAATTTTTGGCTTAGTTTTATCGAAAAGTTTGGCGTTGTTTTTATACGCGTGTTTTCTTACCGAACAATAGTTATTGCCAGCGAAAAATATAGTTGAGTGCATGACTTAAAAATGAGAGAGATGAAGTTGGCGAAAAATGGGCCGTGATGTTTTTGGATGAAGCGAGAAGATTTGAATGCATTAGCGTCGGGGAAGCTGAGTGCGTTATGATATGCTCGGGTAAGGAAACTGATTTATGAGAGAGGAGAGTTTCTGAAATAAATTTAAATGTTAAGGTCAGAAATTTATTTTATGGATAAGAATGAAGACGAAGGGGATATTTTATTTATATCCGCGTAAAAAACATCATTTATGTAAAGTTATTGCTGAATTAATATGTTTATAACAAGATTCAGTAATATGTTTATAACAAGATTCAATAATATGTTTACAACAAGATTCAATAATATGTTTACAACAAGATTCAATAATATGTTTATAACAAGATTCAATAATATGTTTATAACAAGATTCAATAATATGTTTATAACAAGAATCAATAATAGGTTTATAACAAGAATCAATAATAGGTTTATAACAAGATTCTAACATAAAATGAAAGCGAGAAAAAAAATAAGGTTTCACTACAAATTTGTGACGTTGGGCTATATAACGGTTTTCCTTTCGACTAACTATAAGGAACTTTTCTATATGAATTGTTTGAATAAACCCTCGTCTCAATAAAATGAAACGTGATCCATGTATACTAAATGGAAGTGTAATTATCGGATTGGATAAATAATATTAAAAACTAAGATGAAATGAATAGAGAATTAAAAGTTAATCAATTGGTACTTGATTTAATGAAAGTAAGAGATCCGAAGCAAGCCGTTTGTTATCTCAGAAGCGGTCAGAGAGATGTTAGATGAAATACGCTACAAGTTCCAAGATTAAACCCTCCATTACGATTTGTTTACTCCTTCGAACCCGATGAATCGGTAATAAACGAATTAAATATTATCCTTAGCTGCAATCCAGGTGCGGTTAGGTAAAGAGATCTCAGAAAAAGTTGGTAAGGACAAGAGTTTAAAATCATAATTTAATTAGACGAACTTAAATATTCCTAGCTTGAATAAAAGGAATTGGATTATCATCTGTCTTCTTTATTTGGCTGTATAATTTAGTAACTGTATTATTAGAATTATAATGGATAGTGATTCAAACAATAATCAGCGGTCGATACAACTCAATTCTACAAAGAACATTTAGTTTAAATACTAATGGAAAAAAAGAATAAAGCATAAAACAACGTTGCTGAAAGCTACTTATTTACTTTTGTATTAAAAGTTATATCATATTTGCAGAATTTTTTTTTTCTTTTATGGAAGTTAAAAGAAACAAAAAAAAGTAACTATTCATATTGCAAAACTTCAATCAACATAATATTTCAAGAAAACAGTTTTAACATCATTTACTCAAAGTTGCCCTTAATGTGTTGAAAGCATTCAATCGTAAGCGCTTTCTTATATTTTGTGCTATTTTTGTCTTTTTAATAAAGTTGTTTTTGATGAGTTAAACTTCCCATTTTAGACACAATGTTCGGTGATTTCCTTTTGCTAAGGAACCATATTTTCTTTTCGAAGACAATTTATTTCTTGAAGTAAGGAATAGTGAAGGAAAATATTGAAGATTCGAAATGATATTTTCTATACTGTAGTTTACAGTCTTGGAAAACTGTCTTCTCAAGTACTTAATATAAAAGATTTTTAAAATTTCTTCCCCGTAACACACTTCACACTAAACTATCCATCAAACCATACGGAAAAATGAGTTCGATGTTCAATCAATTAAAATCCAAAGATAATTCGAAAGCTAAAGTTTGAGAAACAAAAAATGTCGTTTTAAATTTAAAGGATAATTTAGAAAAAGAAAAAAAAAAGTATATTTTAACTGGAAGTATATTAGAGCACTGGAAGTATATTTTAACACAAAAGTGTTGTGGAAGTTATTTTCGGATAGTTCTCTAATTGTTACGTATTCGTGATAATCCTGGCTCTTCCTCCGGTGGTGTTGAACGATTAAAGAGAGATTCAACCGAGGACTAGTTAATAATTAGATGCCGAATGCACTCGCACGACGACTATTGGGCATTTATTGCTATAAACCCTGTAATTTTGATTAAACTTTAAATTTAATTCCAGAAAGTGCTTTTAATTATTTAAATTATGTTTTTTTTAAATTCTGAACACAGTGTAAATTAATTTAATAAAAACTTGTTAAACAGGTCGTTGCTTTAAACTCACGAAACTACGTAATAAAGTATGGATTAGTTTTGCTAATTACATTAACATAAATGTTTGAGCATCAGGAGATATTTAATACTCTCATTGACTAAGAAGCATGAGTATATATACATAATTAAGTTAGATCTTAAGATTTAACTTAAAAATTAGCTTTTTAAGCAAACCGAGTTCAACCACTTCGTTTTGTTTGTTGTCTCTCTCTTTTCAGTTAAGCTTACAGCTCGGATGAGTGTACAGTTTCTCTGTAGTCGAGGTTTCCACTTGGATTAACAATTTAAAAGATTCAAAGAAAACTCTTTGGCTCTTTTACTATTTTCTAAGTCTTCTTAACAAACTTTAATCTTTTTTTTCACGTTAAATTTTATAATTTGACAGTTTAATAGTCTTAAGTGACAACAGTTATTTGTGTGTGTGTGTTTTTTTTTTAATAAAGAAGCTATATAATGCTTTTAAATAAATTAAGAGAACTGTATCTTGTACTGCAAAACCAGGGCTCTAATTCAACATAAAAAAGCTTAATTCAAATAGTTTATAATGCATAAGCTTTACTAATACGTTAAGAAATAGAAAAATTTTGAACAAATTGATTATTTTACATTCTTACAGATTTCCTATAACCAGAATCTTATGATTTTTATTTGACTAGGCTGAACCTTAAAAAAACCTTTCAGTATGATTCAAAATGGCTCGATATTTTTATATAGGAACTTTTAAAGTGAATCCCACATATTATGAGCACTAAACTTTCCTAAAAGTAGATAGTTAAAGCACTCTTTGAACTCATAAAACTGATATCACGGTATCTTGACCTCAAAATGTTAGAGATCGTAGACGACGAAAGTTTGAAGAATGTTGTATGCGTGGAGCAAAAATATGAGGAATAAGAAGTAAAATATTTAAGATGCATCTGATGCGATCTCAGTCCATTATAAAAATGGAGTTTTGTCGCATTCCCTCCAGCCATTATCACTCTGTTCTTCGATCCATATTTATTACATTCGAATGCAGTCGTTGCCTTTTGTTATTTCAACTTAAGCGGCTGAACTTTTTTAACGAATACTTAAATCTGAATTTTTCATCTCTTTATTTTTTTTCCTCTTCTATAGAGAATTTTTTAAAGTACGGATAAGGAGAAATTCGAGGTCTAAGTCAATATACATTATATTGAAAATTTTCATGGAATGCTGCGCTAATATTCTGATTAGTAACAGTAACTGCTGAAATGCGTATAATAAGCAGTAATTTAACAGTTTCTATTAAGATATAACTTTAATGCAGAAAGTTTCCAAAAGTATATTAATACAAAGTAGGGAATAATTAAACATGTTTCAAGAGGCCAAAAAGACCGCTTTAAAACGGTATTATAATACGTAAGTAATTTTATATATGTAGGGGTGGTTTTGGCGGCAAATTTGGTATCCAAACGTAGTCAAATTTAGCAATAAAATTAGATGACCCTAGATCAATCTAGAAAATTCTAGGACATTATTTGAAGGACATATATATCAGCTACTCTGCATATCAGTTAGAATGTATGTTATAAATGTATGTAAAAACGATTTGTGTAAATGCATTATTGTAATTTGATTTAGTGTCTTCATTGATTCCGTAAAGTTTGAAAATGATACTATGGTATTATTTTTATGCGTGAGTTATTCGTTTTTTTTTTTTTTTAAATGAAATATGGACTATTTGCTAAAGATTATTAGAATTAATTTGGATTTGCTCAGAAAGAGCCTAGTTTTTAGTAGAGCAGAACTTTCTTCTATTTGAAAGAAAATAAACTAGGTAACAATATGGCTAAGTTCCACAATAATCAAAATTAATTGTAATTTTGATCCAATTTCAAGTGATGAGATCGATACCTGACATGGAATCTATTATAGTATGACTTTGTTGATAATTGAGATGACTAAAATCTTTACCCGTTGGTTGTTTTCAATACTCTATCAACTAGGATAGACATGTTACAACACCAAAAATAATTGGTGGCAATATATGATGTGATTTTTATTAACATTTAACTCAGAAGCAACAAGAGAGCTTTGGGAGACAAACCACATAATTTTTAATCACCTAACAATAACGACGACGACACTTGAGTTAGCACTTCTCTCTGCACACTTCCACATCACGCCAATGTGAGGACTTTGAGATCCGACAGATTTAATCTGAATCAGGTTGGGTACGTAAAGAGGTTTAAAAGTGAAATCAGGTCTGAAATCCCCGACTAGATAGAGGTAATGCCTGCCACAAACTAGCGCCTATAACCACTCGGCTAGTACGGCAATTAGACACCATTAAATTGAAAGTAAATGATGTCTTATGAACAACATATTAAAACAATTACAAAATATGAAACGACAGTAAATACCTCAATGATATCAACGTATAATACCGCAAAATATTACTCCCTACGCACTATTCTAATAAAATTAAAATGATGCTATAAATATCTTTATTAAATGTATTTAAGAAAGAGTACTGGAAGAATATATATATATATATATATAAATCATGTGCAGCGACTCTTCTACAACAGAAAACGCCTTACTTAACCAGCCAAATAAGATTTCTTTTCAGCCTGGTTGGTAGGAGCGCATTCTTCGGACCCACTGGTCCCGGGTTCGAAACAACCCTGCCGCATCAAGGTCAACTCTCTCCCCCTCCTCGGGGTGGGAAAACCACCAGCCGCCGAACATGTTTCATTCAATTAGAAACTCAACCAGGATTTAATGGAATAAAGGCTTATTATTTCCAACAAAGTCAATTATTATTTTTAATTTTCAAGTTTAAAAAATAATCATAAATTTCAGAGATATAAATTAGTTTTAAATCAATTTAAATAGTTTTAGAACCATTTTTAGATTCTGATATTTCACATATCTTTCCCGAATTGAGTGATACAAGATTCAATTATTATTTGCTTAAAATTTATAATACATTTATTGTAACTTCAAATTACAGTATACATGCAATCCAAATTTTAATTTAAAAAATCAAAAAGAAAGTTCACGTTAATTAGATTCTACTTGATTATACCCATATTAATAAAATTAATTCTAAATCGTGCGAATCAAATAAATGTTTAATTTTGAAGATGTAATTTCACAAAAAAATTACGTCAATTTTTAAACTATCGTTAACGTTCCAAAATGATAAAGTTTAATCAAATTTTCTAAAAAACATTAATTCTAAATTAAAGTTATCAGATAAAAGAAAAAAGAAGTAAAAATATTTTCGTATGCATCATAAAGTAAAATATAATTTGAAGAATTCGAATATTTTTATAAAGATAGAGAATTGAAAATAACAATTTAAATCGCTAAAAACATTTAAACATAATAGAGAATTTTTAAAAGTCAAACGCTTTTGAAAATCGAACCTCTTAAAGCTAAGTATTTAGGAAATGAAAATAATTTCAGTCAATATTAAACTCTAGAGTATTAGACTAATTTATATCCATAATCGATATACCTACTTCTCATTCGTACTTATGTATCTCTTTAAGTACCAGACGAACCACAATTTAAAAAGGCTCAAAAGGAAAAATCCAACTTATTTAATGGTTAGTGTAGTTCGAATCGTTACAAAGAAACCAAATTGAGCAATTCCATTTCATTTCTTTTGTATCCAAAACGAATATTTCAAGAAGCTACCATTTAATTTCCAAATGCAGTAACTAACGGCCCTTTAAATTTCGCAAAACGCAACAATTCTCCATATTAAAAATGCAACCGTTACCATCTGAAAGAATCTCATCCATTTTGACGGTTATAACAATAATTACCTTTATTTAATTTTTTTCCCCTCGTGTATTCCTTGATGGGCGTCATATTTTTATAATCGTAGAAATGAGATAAGCAAGTCATTTCAAAATCGTTTTCTTTTCTGTCGTCTTACGAAATGAGAAACAGAGGAATGGCAACGATTATTAAGAGTGGCATTTTAATGAATCGTAATCGGCTGTTTCAAAAGTTCTGAAATGAAAAAAATAAAAGAGGATGTCTTCCATTAAAAGAATAATTAAGAAAAGGCTTCTTTGTCAGTGGAAGGGATGGTCTCATCTTTTGTTTCGAAGCTTTTTAGAGTTTTTAAAGCCATATTTTAAAAGACTCCAAACGATATTTATTGACATAATTAAATTGTTCGAAGCACAAATCGAAAGACATATCTGATATAGTTTTTGTTTTCTGTTAAAGAGAAATGGCAATACAAATTAATCTATATACGGAAACGACGCTTTCGTGTTCGATGTTCTGATTTTCATTAAATTCGGCACATGATACAAGAAAAATGGCTTTAAACTAGAGGGAAAAAAATACATGACATTTGTAAGGCGTAACAAATGATAGCAGAAAAAAGTACGACACCTCGGAATTTCCTTTTATTTTGTTCCCCTCAATATTTCACGTCATTCCACGCTAAAAGTTTCCTTCGGTCGAAAATTCTTTTTTCTTTAGTTTATTTCCGCTATAGCTGTTGTTTTCTTATTTCTGAGCCTTAAATTGGATTAAAGAAATGTAGCAAAGAAGGTTCCCGTACCGAAGATATCAGACAGGAGAAGCAGAGCGTTCTTTATAATAAAAAATGTCTGTTTTGTAACGAGAGAAAATAGATAAATTTTCCCTTTTTTTATTTGCTAATCTATGTTTGTCCTTTTTCGGTAACTGAGTAGTAAATTCCAAACCGACGTTCGAAAAGAAAATATATATATTTTAAAGTGAACACACATGGTAAAGATATGAAAAAATATTACCTCTTATCAGGGAATAGATCCGTTTCTCTACTTATTAAAAAATCCTATTCTGTTACAGAGAATAGCAAAATATTTCTGGATTTGTACTTCGATATAAGGACTAGCGCATTGAAGACTAATCTTAAAAGGACAACGAATCATGTTTATTTTTACAGTTATTTTATTTAAATTTCCGATTAATTGAAAACTACTAAGAGAAAGCATATAAAAATTCCATATGCTGTCAGGAGTGATTACCAACATTTTTATTTGACATTTGTATGAATAAAAATACTATTTCATTTAAGATGGATTTAATAATATGGAATTCTTCAAATTCACAAAATTTTAACATAGAAGCTTAAAACAAAATGACAACTCACAAATATTTTATTTTTCATAAAGAGTGCCAATTTCTCAGGATAACTTTAAGAAAAACAAAATTAAAAATTAACTTGAAATATTATTGGATTATATAGTAACATTTAATAAAAACGAATGTATTTTAGTAATACTGACAAGCGAGCAACGCGAATCTATAGAATATTTTTATGTAAATAAAATAATTGTGGGGAAATAAACCAGAACAAGAATGTTTTGTTCAAACCACTATTTCTTTTTACTACATTTTTCAATCATTTTAATTATAAATATAAACATAAAATAAATAAAGATAAAACATTTCATCTGACAACTTATGTTTGAATAATCACAAAATTTTAAGTTATCATGATAAATCATAAAAAAAATCGAAAAAAATATTTATAATGTATATTATTTTTTTTAATTGTAGGCTCAAATTTTATTATAAAACCTTTCTTAGCTACAAATGCATTGTTAAATAATCATGTAAATAATATCCAATCAGGAAAAGCATTTGTCCATGTCTTCGCATAAATTACAATCACTTGAAAAAATTAATCATTAATTATACGAGAAGGAATCGTAATGTTTTAATTATTACAAAGAAATTGTTGAGGTATATGGTTAAAATTTATTTTGTATATTAATTGTTCTTTATGCACATAATGTAGTAAATTACAGATATTAATGGAATTTGCTTGGGTTCAAGAAGCAGTAGATTGAAGTAATCAGCAATATTGTAAGGTCTTAATAGTCATCTTGTGACGCCTGTCGATCTGGGCCGCCTCTTGTGCCATAGCTAGATTCAATTATTAAACACTAAGACACAATAATCAATCAAAGAGACACTAGAACAATATTTACGGAATTTATTAACTTCTATTTACTATAACAACAACTATTTATGCTCTCCTGGGGAAGATTTCTACTAACCAAATTCAACCCACCAATAGTAATCTAACAGACTCTTGCCACTAATCCTTCCTCGACTGCAACTCAGACTCTGGATCAACTGTTGAAAACAGTAATAACCAAATCTCTTGACTCACGCCACTTTTACTCTAATCATCCATTTCAACCTCTCTTTCCACCTCTCTTTCCAATTCTCCTTCAGCCTCTCTATATCTTCTCCCGAGACTTCTCTATCGCGACTTTCAGTCGGAGTTTATATATTTCCTAACTCTCCCGCTTCACTTCATTTCTACCTGCTTTCTATCTGCATATTCATGTTTCATTTTTGGTTGGGCAAAGGTTGTTTAGCAAAAGCAATCAATCTCAATTAAAAGTCCCCAAGGTTAGTGAAGAGAAACCGTGAATAGCCCAATGTCACAATCTCAGGATATCGTAAAGTTTTTTTATTACTAAAATTAATCTAGATATAAAATCATTTTTTTATTTATTATTCTGAAGATTACATAATTTTCATCCAGAGGTATACCTTTTTCCTAGCGTTTATTGACCTTTAGAAAGCAGTCATTCTAGAACTTAACAGATTAAACTGGAACTCTTCTATATTGTGGGTTAACGCAAGCTTTGGCTTCTGGAAACTAAACAAATCAACATTAATAACTGCTGTTTACAATATTATCAATACAAGGATCAATTAATATGCGGAATAAACTTTATCAATGTCTCTCGGTTATTTTTAGAATTAATTAAAACCTTCCGATCCCCCCTCGTATTCTTTGTTCTCATTCATTCAAGGTCAAATATGTATCATAAAATTAATTTCTATTTTTGGTATATGTAATTGTTCTTTTTATTTTCCTCATTTTAACCCCCCCTTTTTATTCGTCCTATTTTAACACATTTCTGCTTAAATAATTTTATAACAAACCATTTCTGATTTATTACGACATTTCCACAAATGTCTTTGTAATATTCCCTTCAAAGTAGTTAAATTACTCCATACGATGATTTAACTTTCTTGGCAGAACTGAAATTTCAAAACACTTTAGGTGACAAGCTTAAAAATAAAATAGCTACTAAATTCACAATATTCGCAAACTAATTTTAGAAATGGACATTATTTTGCGTTAAACCATAAAACCAGCACATTTCTCAAAACCATTTCACTCGTGAACAGATCTAGACACTTCCCTATCAAGCACTGTGGAATAACCATTTTACAGAAGAGCGGCTTCTTACCTCAGGCAAATAACTATCATAACTTACTTCAAGAAACCTCCGCTACTAAAAGCGCGAAGCCTTCACATTCGTGCTTCAGATTAACATACACTTCTAAACAGGAAAAATGCATTAGAATAAATATATTCCATGTAAAACTCTTCCTAGTACAGGAAGCACGTTCGAATATAAGGAATTCCCAAGCATCATAACTCTCAATTATAGGCACACAGAACGCGTGCATAAATATCCACAAAATGGCATGCTTAAAAATTATTTCTTCCCTTTCTTGGGTAATCTTTTAGAAAGTCTAAGAATAAGTTTACAAAGAAGTCTACTAACTATAAAAGCGATTTTTAACTTATGTGAGTTGCGAAATAGTAATAAATTGAATATGAAGAGAGTTCTAACTTCATTCGTAGAGGGTTACGGAACAACAAATAATAAAGGTGTAAAGAACATATTATAAGTAGTTACTAAGTATTACAAACTTTACTTATTTAAATAGAACAATTCTTCATTCATTTTGTGTCTTTTTGGCGTCAGGGAATTCAAATGCTCTTCGTTTTCATTACACTCGCTTTTCTCAGAATTATTTTTTATTGTTATTATTATTATTTAAATTCTTCTTGCTATTTGAATTTTTCATGAAATTCATACAATTTTTAAATTGCACTCTTAATGGTACATTAAGCTAAATGGAACTTCAGTCACGATAACTTCACAACTGAAAAAAAAATTGAGTATTGTTTCAGAAGAAAAGTTGCGTTACAAAATTGCAAAAAAACTTTTCTGTAAACAAACGAATGAACTTCTTCCTTTTATAGTTAACTAAGGATGAAGCATTATGAAAATACTGTTTTAAGAACACTTTTTTAAAAAATTAAAAAAACATATAACAAAAGTTAAAATAATTTTTAACTAAAAATTTATCAATATTTTTCAGAAGTACTTATGAGTATCATATAAATGCATTAAGGGTTATTCGAAATTTCATTCCAGATTTTTTCCCATTATTTAAATTCATTGACAATTCAAATGCTGTAGATTCAAAAAAGCTTTTTTAGACCATCAATTGAAAGTTTGAATGTATGGTAAAATAATATACTATAAATAAATTTTGAATTGCAATTTTCTAAGATTTCAAAGACATTTTTATAACAAAGTATTTTATTGAAATAATAGTAGAAAACTCAGAACCGATTCAGATTTAGAGATAAGTAAAAACAAAATTAATTCAGTAATTATAATATAATGCTAAAAAGGAAAACTGCGTCAGTTTCAAATTATACATCATACTCAGTTTGTATTTAAACTCAAACATCTAAAAGTTTAAGATAATTCCAAAAGGATATTGAATTACAACTTATGTTGGTGATATAAAAATCATATTAAAAATTGATGATGCAGAATAAAAAAGCATTCTTAAGTTGAAAAATATTTAAGCAATTTACAACTGATTTTTCATTTCATTTGATTAAAGTTACATGTGAGCTATTACAACGGGATTGTAGCAAAATATATCGTAATTCTAAATGCAAAGACTTGTCATTAAATGGCTGAAGAATGATGAGTAAGAAATCAAAAAGTGAATTGGTAAATCTATTGAATTTATGAAAAATACAACATATACAAGATTAATTAGAAATTCAGAAGAGAACATTTTTTTAAAACATAGACTGATTTGCAATAATCATATGATAATCAGAGTAATAAAATTTAAATTTGATAATACAATAATTTTGAAAAAGAATAGAAATGCTTAGAGCATTTTTTTAAAAATAAGATAAAACATTAAAAAAAAACAAAAACTTTAAAGATAAAACATTTTAAAAATGAATTATTGAGATAAATTTTACTTTCCTTTTATCGGACTTTTTCTTACGTCACGTGAAAAATGGATGTTCTTCAAAAATAAAATCCATTCTCGTCACATATACTAAACCAAATGTTCAATTCAGAGTCAAAGAGGTAGACAAGTCCCCTTATCAATTTAATGTTTATAAAATTTGAGAGGGGAATATTTCCAATGTTAAAGATACCAAGAATATATGGAGAAAAATAATAATATGGTAGGAAATCGAATACAACATCGCAAATTCAAAAGTAAGCCTTTCAAGTCAAGTGAGTGAGTGAATGTAAAGTTTATTGGCGCAAGAACTAGATATAGCTATGATGCGCCAAACAAAATTTAACTGTGGTCTAGACGTGAAGAAACTGAAAAAATGACGAAAATCGGTTGACAAGAAGGAGGGTCGAAAACAGAAAAGGGTCGCTAGGGTAACCCGGGGGTGCGTCACCCGTGTTTACCAAAGGCAGTAAACCTCATAGGAAAGAAAAAAAATCACTAAGGTACCTCAGGGTCATGATGCTCGTACTAACCTGAAGAAGGCAAGTCTTTGAGGTCCCCTGATATAATCTCCAGGGGCAGGGTGCCCGGCTAAGCCCCCAGACGCTGGGTACCGATTTTAGTCGCCTCTTACGACATGCATGAACTACCGTGGGACTAATTTGTCATTCCAGGTCACCACACGGGTCACCTTTCAAGTCAAAATCAACCAAAAATTGACAGAAATTATTTCATTTTTATGTTTCCCACACTAATATTGCTGAATTTATCCTACAAGAAATCAAATTCTTTTCATGAAAGAAGTATAAGTATAATAACACTTCCGAAAAATTCTATTTTTAATTCTATCAAATTTGATATTTATATTATTGCTAATATTAAAAATACTAATGATACATACACCAAAAAAACCTGCTCAAAATTTAATACTACACAGTAAAATCAAAAATAAACCTTTCAAATCAAAATCAAACATAAATTGACAGAAACACATTTTTATCTTTATCTTTTTCTTGTCATTACTGAAGTTATCTTACAAAAACTTCCAATTATTTTCTTAAAGAAAGCATAAATAGAATATACCAAACGATATTTTGAGTTACCTAGAACAAACGTTAGAGGTCATTTTGAATGCAATATGAAATCGAGAGTAAATGTTAGATCTTTAACATAAATATGATTATAAAAAAAGTAAAAGTAAATTATTTTAAACAATTTAAAGCATATGCATCATTTGTAATAGTAAAAAATTTTATTGCATAAAATAAAATAAATTTGATTTCAGAAAAAAAAAAAAAAAAGAAATACTGTGTAATCTTATTGAGCATTCATTTGTTTCTCATCGTATTTTCAATGCACCATTTCTGACAAAAGTGTTAAAAATACCGTTGTTGTAACATTTCCCACAAATTGGCGTAACACATGAGGAACATATTACATTTTGTTTCGGCATTTCGAGCATTGACAACAATGATTACGCGTAGTTTTAAAAGAGCTAGAAAGGCACGCAAGTCGTTTCTTTGACAAACAATGTGACAATCTCAATTTATTAATAAGAATCAAATAAAGGATCTTCGAGAAATTTGCAAAGAGTTGCAAGCTTCAAATAAAATTCAGGAATGTATATTTGTAATGTCAAGAACATTGTAAAAATGTAAACAAGGGAACCGATTGATCCTGATCGTATCGCATACAATCGACTGATTTGTTCAAGTACATCTACGCCACACTTAGTTAAATTTTAAAAATTCTCCGTTTTCTGGTAGTTTTTTGGGATTATCGTCTAAAGGTTTCTATGCTCTATTCTCAAGAGGAAGTCATTTTTTTTTTCTTCTTTACATTGGTAATCAATAAATTTTTTGGAGCGTTCACTAGATCTTTTGATTAGATTTGGCAGTGAGTTGTATTTTTGCAAATCAGGAACAGCTCAGAAACAGAAAACAGAAATTACTTTTGCCAACAAAGTGTCCGCAGGTTTTTGAGATGTAAGGGTTTTGGATGCTGTGAGTTTTCTTCCCTTAAAAAGAAATTGATCCATTAGTTCGATACGACATATTCATCAAGCCGCACATTTTTGTCCCCTAAAGGATAAATAAGTCTTATTAAAGCCGTGTAGAACGAATCGATTTATCATCAAACCATAGAAACTGTAAAATTTCTTTGAGGTGATTTTGCGATCGTTTCACTGAATACCAGGGGGGGGGGGATCCACTATTTTGACCATTAGTCGTTAAAGTCTGGAACAGTACATCGTTTCTTTTAAGTAAAATAGTGCATCCAATTCTTCTGAAAAAATACTCCATGAACCCAATTTTATTAAGAAGTGGGTATCTTCAATCTTATATTTTTAAATACGCTTCAATAAGGATTCGAAAAACAGCAATTGCCAAGATGAAGCTTCATTTCCTCCGATGTTATTTTAGCATACAGAATAGATCCTATTTTTTTTCTTTCAATATGTCTAAGACGTGATAGAGCTTTCACCAGGAAATTACTATAGAACTCCACCGTGTGCATGAAAATTGTCCGAAGAGTCAGCAATATGTTCCGCGAGATTTCCATCATCCATTTCTTCCGAGTAGCTCCAGCTTAATTTTGCTTTCAAAAGGAATTTTGAAATCAGAATCACCTTTTTCTTCATCATCGCTGCAATGTTCATTGAGTTGATGAAAAACAGTTGAGCACTAATCAATATTTAGTACTTTTGAACGAAGCATTGAAAAATTAGTTATCAGACACGTGCAATTGTCAGTGACTGAAACAATTTTACTGACTCCCATGCACCTTCAATGACCCTGAAAATAAGCGTTTGGGTGAATGAAATAAAAAAAAGAAAAGCCAGGAAGAAAAGAACGAGAATATTTCAATAGCAGATGGCTTAAACCTCTATTGCGGTCTTCTTCTTTTTTTTTTTTATCTCTTCGGTTGTTCTAGGTATACCATTAATTTCTATGCTTGTTTTACAATATTAAGAAAAAATTACAATGTATTTAAAAAGATCAAAAACATAATAAAAAGTCATGAAATTTCAATGAGCTGACATAAACGACTTGAGAATAATCGCTCCATAAAGTATCTTTGCGGTCTAAATAGTCGTTCTCGTCATTCTAGTGTTAACTCGGTCAAATTTGGTATTATAATAATTCTCCTATATTAAAAAATACCATAAATGCACACAGCTTAGTTTAGTTTAGTTTTTTTATTAACGTTGCACTAGAAGCAACACGAGGGCTATTTGCGACGGACCTCGTAATTTTGAACAATTGTCAAGTGACGAGGACGACACCTGAGCTGGCACCCCCCTCTCCTAACATCCACACCATGCCAATGGGAGGACTTTGGGTCCCGAACCGATTTAACGTGCATCAGCCCCGGCTACACGGTGGATCTTTGGCAGACAAGGATCGAACCCGCGCCTGAACAAAAACTACCGGCCGCGAGTCTACGACCTTGACCAATAGGCTACCACGGCCCCTAAATGCATACAGCAAAAATTACATTTAGACTTAAATGCATACAGCAAAAAGTACATTTAGACTTAAATGCCACATCACAAATTCATAAATATACTTTTCAAACCAAAATCGGTTTTGAATTGAACAGAACACTTTCACTTTTATGTTTCCCTCGGCGATTACAGAGTTAACATACAAAAAATATCGGAATCTATTTTTAAAAGAAGCATAAATAACATACCATTTTCAAAAAAAATTCCATTTTTAACTCGATCAAAAGCCAAGTGGTTATCCTATTCTATTCACTCAATTTATGGAGTCCAGGCACGTTTCCCTTTAATTGGCCTAGCGATACGCCTAAAATACGAAGTGATTCATTGTTCTCCTGAGTCTATATATCGCAGTTTCACAGTTTCGATAGCGACTCATTGGGGGATAGACCTTGATACAAATCTTCATTCCTCGAGAAGATGCAATATATCTATTCGATTCCAGGAGCAAGAGACATTACATTCCGTCGTAAGATACATTCGAATGCAAGATACAATTCCGAAGCATTGCAAAATATTTTAGAAACATTAAATAATTCAGGACTGTCTTTAGAATAGAAGTTTCAAGCAAATGTGTCCACTTATCGAACGTAAATATGCCCGAATCTTAAAATTTAGATATAGTTAACTAGACTTTAGCTACTAATGAATCCAGCCTTGGTTGCTCCCAGTGGCAAAATTTTGCCTTCCGACTTTAAGCTAATTTTCCTGGTTTAATGGCAAGATGGCTGGCGGGGAATACTTTGGAATAAGCATGAGAAGTTAAAGTAGTAGGATCATAAGCGTGATTTGTAATTATAGATAAAGAGCCGAGAGCAATGGCAACCAGTGGTATATTAAGACGATGGGTTTCCACTCAAATTGCTTTTTAGATTTAGTGACTTGTTTTGTGTGAATTTAGTCTTTATCGTTCATTTATTTTCAAGTGATGCATTGAAATCATTTCATCTAAGGGAATTTATTTCGAATATATTTGGAACATTTCTGAGTGAATAAATTAAATGACAAATTTCTGAATAGGAAATAAAGAGAGGAAAACTGAAAATGAATTTTAATATGTCTTTTCAATTCTTTGTACTTTAAATTGTACAATTGGGAAAGGCATAAATAAAGGGAGAAAAATTATCATGATCAAAGTTATAAAAAAATGATATCAGGAATTCAAAAATTAAAGATCTTTTATATGCTATTGATGAATGAATATATTTTCTTATCTTCTAAGATTTATTATAAAGGTCGTAATTAAAAGAAACGTGGGGGCTATCTGAGACGATCCTTATAATTTTTAAGCTCTGCTACACTGATAAGGACTAAAGAACTTAATTAAAAAAAATTGAATGTAGTGGTATTCATACAAAAAATGTAGTAAAACTATAACGGCTACTCAAGCGCATTTCTCTTCAATTAACCTTTGGGGCAACTCTTTACAACGGTATTTCAATTGAAAACCTCGCCATCAGAAGGAGTGACTTACGTAAATCTGCATCTTTATAAAAAGTGCAGTGAATTAGGTAAAAAGATTAAAGTCGTTGAATGGATATTAAAATTGTACTTAGAAGCAGCACGATGGTTATTGGCAAAATACCTCGTAATTTTAATTCTCGGTCAAGTGACAAGGACACCTGAGCTGGTACCTCCCTCTCCAAACTTCCACATCACGCCGTGGGGAAAATTAGGAGCCTCGACATATTTAACGTATATTAGCTTCTCTATAAACAGGTCTTTTGTTGCATCGAAACATGAATTAACGACTGCAAGTTCATGAACATGACAACTAGCGCTACATCGGACAGGAGATTGTAGGTAGGGGGACATTTTAGGTACAGTAGGATCAGAAGAGCATCAGTGAGATTTAAAGGAACACAATATTGGTGTGAGCATCTTATGAGGCGATATTCTGTGAGTGTATACCTTACTTGGATCTTGATGCTAGAAGCCTACTCGACTCGGATCCAGTTGGATAGTACTGTTTGAATTATTCCAGATAAAGAGAATTCTCTCAATTGTAATGTGTGATTAAGGTAGGGATAAACAACACGCATTGGAAATGTATTTGATTTATACATCATTTGAAGCTGAAATAAAGCAGTTAAAAGTTTTCTGGAAGGATTACTTATTGCCTCACGATGTTTCTTATTAAGTAAAAATCTAATTCGTTATTAAATGGATATATATATATATATATATATATATATATATATATATATATATATATATATTAATAAATAAAAATTCTTAACTTTTTTTGAATAAAAGTTAAAAATAATAATTCCCTTTTATAAGATAATCAAAAAAATGTACTAGCAAATTTTTCAGGCTTGGCACTGAATAATGGAATTGAAGTAGCTTTTGGATATTATCTTTTCTCATTCGTTTTACTAGGAAATGTACATACTTGGATTTACTGGTTAAAAGAATTGTCTATGTACCGTTTTGCTTTAATTAACAGCAAAAATGAAATTTCAATGAATTGCTTACAAATGTATAATTTTTGGCACCTTGAAAATATTTAGTTTAGCATCTAAAAAGTAAAAGACTGATATTTATTGTTCCAAAATTTTTTCAAAGAACGGTAACAGATCAAAACTTAGGGAAGAATTACGAAAGGTATGAGAAATTGATATTATTTTCCATTCACCGTTTCGTGAATAATATTCTTTGACACGCAATATAACATAAAAATGTTCTTTATTCAAATCAGTAAATAAATAAGTTTTGTAAAATATTATTCTTACTTATCGATGTAAAACAAATAGTTTGGGGAAACAATGTACACAAATGCGCTTACATTTAGTTTCGTACAATTGCTTGTATTGATTGGATGCAATCGCCCATTTTGAAAAAGAAATAGAAAAACCTGTGTGATGTTTCATAGCTACATAGAGACCTTGTAGTCTCTGCAGATTTATACAACAACACGCAAAGGTATATTGTCACGCGAACTAAAACTTATTCAAAGAAGTTGCTGCGGGCTGAATTATTCGAAAATTCGGCGCGAAAAGAATTGTTTTGCTTGTACCGAATGATTTATGCATGCGGAAGATAGTTCGAAAAAGTTGTTTTTCTTCTTTCTATGCATATATTCCACAAAATCCAGATAGTAGTTTAAAAGTAATGATTATTTTATTTTAAATGATGATGTTGAGAAGATTAAAGAGGTTACTGTTTTTGATGTAGCCAAGATTTCCGTTATTGAATAATGCTATTTTAAAAATGATTTAGGAAACTTACAAATATTGAAATGAAAAATTACAGTATGTTATTGATTTGTATTGAAGTCTTGCACTGTATTACTTTTAGGCCGTGCATTGCTGTAGATTACCAAGATGGAATCAAAATCAAATATGAACAGAAATCTTTATAAGACTTTTTAATACGATCACGAAGCCTTTAATAGTAACGGTTTCATTATAAACATCAAATACATTTTGGTTAAATGGGCTACATATTAAAGCTACTAATCCACTCATGTTTGCTTTGAATTAACATTGCTGTATAATATACACAGTTCAGCCACATTAATGTGACCATCTATAAAAGTCCAAATAGCCACTTACGCCGTACAAATCGCTGTGAGACGGGCATGAAAAGAGTCAATGAGTCAACCCTGTCGATTCAAGTTAATTCCATGGCCATGAGTCTAAAGTTGCACAGTTAAGGATTCATGGCAGGAACAACTTGATCGAGGTGATCTCATAGATTCTCAGTTAGGCTTAATTCCAGGAAGTTTGGAGGCCAGGTGAGAATGGTAAATTCATTCTGGTGCTCTTTGATCTACGCACGTACACTGCGAGATGTACGACACGGCGTATTTCCTGCTGGAAGGTGCTATCGTGCTGAGTAAATATAATGTTATGTAGGGAAGTTTTGGCATATATATAGTCTCGCAACACAGTTGCATACTTTCGTTGATCCATCATGTTTTCCACACTGATAAGTGTATCCAGGAAATATCATGAAAACATTTCCCAAACATTAAAGTTGTCTCCTCCATCTTGTATCCTATTGGCAATAATTGTATTTATTTTCTAATATTTCACTCCGTCTACGTCCATCTGTCTGATACAGAATAAGACGTAATCAGTCAAAGAAAGCCCGTAACCCCTTGGCTCATCTGGGAATCAGTTGGTCGACAATTGCACTTATATTCCCTCAAACGTAGCAGCAGCAGTATAGTTGAACGTTGCTCCGCATCTTCCATTCAATAGGTCATTTAAGAACTGTATTGCACCACACTAGCCACGTTGCTGCTATTCTTCCATGCGCAGTAAACTTTTATGAAGGCTGTACGTGAACAGTTCACCCACCCATTTTCCTGTGGGTTAGATATCCTGAACTATGGTTATGCAATGTTTGCACTATGCATTGCAAATACCGATTAACCGATAACTTGAGTTGATTTTAGCCTCATATTGTTAATGGTAATTTTATATAATTTTTATCGATAATACGATAAGTTATGTACAACTATAATACACCTTTTTGTACTTATTTGCTTGTCTACGGACGCTGTAGTGGCAGCACTGAACTTGATAATCTGTCACTGGAAAACACACACAAATAGCAATACAATGACTTCGAGTACTTTCAATAGAAAAATATATAAAGAAATGTATACACATACTGTACGAATTTCTTAATATTTTTTTTAGTAATCAATTGTGGAGTCTTACGTAGCTTTTCCTACGAATAAGGATTATTTTGTATGAAGATTAGATCTGAATTATTAACGTCCCACTTAGGAGCAACATGAGGGCTATTAGCAACAGATCTCGTAGTTTTGAACCTCGGTTAAGCGACGAGGACGACACCTGAGCAGAAATCTCCTCTTTCTGATTCGAATTCCCTCACCATGCCAAGATATGAATTTAGAGCCTCGATAGAATTAACGTGCATCAGCTTCACTACATAACAATTCTTTTAAGTGACGTCAAGACTTGAATTCCCGAATCTCCGGAAACAAGGAAGTCCATAATTAGTTGACCAAGATTACATTACTATTTGGAGACCAAAGTGTTGATCAGATATGTTTCTTATGTGGTGATTCACATTAAAACATACTGAGAAAGAGATAATGTTTTAATCATAGATTTTTATAATTTTTTATTTCATAAATTATTTATGTATATTTATTACTTATAATTTATCATAATATATTGAATTTTATTTATAATCAGAATACAATTTGTTTTTATATACTTTTGTCATAAATCACAAGAAGCAACTAAAACACTTAGCATTATGAATTTTTATTTAATATTGACCGCTTAAACATTTCCGGTAAGTTTTTCCGAATTATCAGTAACAGAAACAGTCAATAAGTTTCTAATCTCCTGTAAGGAATCCACCGTCTACCACATTAATCAACTTGTAGATTTTAAGGCCTAGATAATAGAGCAGTATATCTTTAGCCTGTACTCTTTTTCATACATTTAAATCAAGTAACTACAGTTAATTCCTATAACATTATTATCTTCTTCCAAAGAGATTATCTAAAGTGTAAAGTAATGGTTTTACAGTGCTAACTATTCCTCAAATTGCACATTATTTGCTTAGATCTTTGAGGAAAAGTCGAAATGTAGTATGGAGCTTACAAGGTTAGTCTATAAAGTACTGGCACAAAAAAGGATAATTATTTACAATTTATGATAATCCTATTATTTTTCTCCTTCAATGTATTCCCTATTTGCATTCACACATTGATCCATTCTTATTTTCCAATGGCCAAAGAGTTTTGCAATTATTTTTTGATAGATGATGTTTTTTCTAAATACTGCGGCGGCCCTCTTCGTATCTATTGCAACTTCATCCTTTGCAATAAGGCGGCATGTTAGAACAACATATTTCTCCATGCGCGGTTAATCAAATAGTGAGTGTTCTGTGTTCATTTCACAATATGAAATTAGACTCGTTCCTATGCGGTGAATATAATTTTTTTCACATGTACAGTAATTTTTTTTTAGTTTTGTCACAATATTTGTATAAAAATTAAGGAAAATTTGAACTAATAAAAAAGTTAAAATAACTGCTAACATTTAAAAAACTGTTTAAATGTTATTAAATCTAATTTTTAGAATTATAATTGAATTCAGTGTACAGAATGATATACTAACAAGTACTTTGCAATTGTAAAAATGTTATAAGTGCGGTAAATTTTATGCCAATGGCACCTAAATGTAAGTAAAGAATTTATAAATGTGTAAATACAACTATCAATTTTATAACTTGCTCATACATAATTATTGATGTCCATAAATTTCACTATCCTTGGGTGTGCGCAAAAACATATAACATAAGTATATAAATATCTCAAAATTAAAATACGATTTCCATTACATTTCATTTAATAAAGTGAAGATTTCTTAAATATGGTCTATAATAGAAGCTAAGCTTTGCTTAATGAATTTGTCTCAGTTACTTTAATCACATTTATATATCTTTTTAATGCAAAATTAAAATTAAAAAATTAATTATATTACAGTCATTTATATGTTACATTGCTTTGTGAAAATAAATTATATTACAGTCATTTATATTTTACATTGCTTTGTGAAAATAAATTATATTGCAGTCAATTGACGTTTATTAAACAACTGCCTATTGTTATGACATCTTTAATACTGCGGGGTTCTGCAGAAAATCCGCTGTATTGAAAAGGGACCAAAAGGAATCTAAAGCCGATTCAAAAGTTTTAGAATCATTCCAAAAACAATGTACTTGGTTTCACTCTCGATTTGCTTAACTTATATACATATATATTGAAAATACGTCTTTTCTCTTCCAAATAAAGAGTTTAAAATGCAAACAAACAAAAAATAGCCCAAACGTATATACCATGAAAACTTCACTGCAATCCTCAAACATCTAAACTCGAACTTATTCTCAAACATGGAGAGATCAAACAGCTCGGAAAAGAACATTTAATGAAAGAATTTAAAAGCCTGACAAATCGCAGCACTGCAAATGAGAGAAAGACCTATTCATTGGCAGACATAAGAAACGAGCGCCTCAATTGGTCGTACTTAGTGTAATCCGTCACAGGAGCTGAACTTCCCCGAGAGCTTTTCTACTTTTCATTTAGAGAAGTTCCCATCTTATTTGAAAAGACGTACACTCAATACTTATACTTCAACTCCCACTTTCATTTGTTCAGGGTGATAGTTATTTCATTTGCTACTGATAAGACGTTCAGATTCCGTATGAACTTAATTTGAGTTCTCAGTAATGATATCGTGTTCGATAGCCATTTACCGAATGTTCTGGGACGAGATGTTTGCGATAGGGGGTTAGTCGAAGTAAGATTCTTAAGAATTCTTTCTATGTATTGACTTTTATTCTGCGTACTAACAGGATTTCTTTATTACTTGTTTGGAACACGGGAGCAATTAACAATCGATAAACGAGAATTGTTGATTGGGCAAGAATAATATTAATTTTTATTCCAGATGCAAAAGACTAATTTAATGAGGATTTTAAGGATAAGGATAACACTAGATAGGCTTCATGTATACAGAAAACTTTTAAATTAGAGTATTTGAAATATTCAACAAGTATCGAGCTGCACTAATATAATATTTTTATATCTTATGAGATATACTGCAAAAAAAAATAAAAAAAATAAGAACTATACAGGGTGGTGCATAAGAATAACGATTTGGAATAAATATTACTCTACCTTCCATCCGATGTCATTTTTTCGCTGCATAGCACTGAACAATCATTCAGGCAAGAATACCATTAAAAAAAGTACATTTGTTTTCACACTCAATGTTTCATATAAAAAAAGTATGAAGACAAATTCATAACTACACTCCATTTTTTTTCTTCGAATACAGCTTACAATGATGTTGCCACAAGGCTTCCAAAATGCTACACGAAAAAAGGATTTTCACACGGCCGCAATTAAACTACATGAAAATAATTATTAATAAATTTCGCCAAAGGCGTATTCATAGAAATGTCCACAAAGAGTCAATTTTTATACAACAAATGTTTCCAACATTTTTAGCCCACCACCCCGTCTCCAAAAAATGTTACTCCCCACTCCTATCTTGATAAAAAAAAATTATTTATCACATCTTTTTCAGAAAAAAAAAGATAAAACTCTTATATCTACGTTTATGGAAACTACTAATGTAGTTGTGAGTTTTCCACGCGTGTTAAATATTTAAAAATCATTTTTCCACGTGTGTTAAATATTTAAAAATCATTTCTAAAGTCACAATAAGAGAATCATGCAGATACGTTCCGTTTTCTTCATTCTTTCGAATGCATTTCATTCCATGAAATTACAAGTGTTATTACCAGTGTTTAATGCCCGTCTATAGAGGGCGTCTTGAAACGGGCGAGTGCAAAATATCACTCACACAACCCCCCTCGGATCATTGTCAAAGTCAGTGTGTAAGCGAACGAGTTGACTCTCGAGAGTTAAGGATCGTATTGGTTAATAATTCCGAAAATATCAATATATGTTATTAATTGAAATCAATAGCAATTGCTTGGTTAATAACTACCAGACTTAGAAGTGATATGTAGATTATAAGACCGAAAAAAAAAATCTAAAGCAGAAAAATAAACATTCAGTAACTAAATTTATATTCTATCGCTTTCATCAGAATTTTATTTAAAAAAAAATTCGACTACTATTCTGTCAAAACAAAAAGAAAAAATCATATTTTTCAGCAAACCGTTACTGATAAAATTGCAAAAAACCCTACTTTAAGGGATTATTTTCCAACCAAACAGGCTCATTAAACTTTAAGAAAGGCAGTCAAAAACAGAGTGAAAGAAATCCGATATTAAAGTTTCCCAATTCATATCATTAAAATTGTCCAATACATACAAAAACATTTTTCACTACAGGAAAGATTTTACATTATAAAAATATCAATACAATTTCTTTCAACGAAAAAGAACGCATTTCTGTGTTTTCACACCAAAACTAACGCTTTGTGTATTTTACATACATCCGAAACAACTACAAAAAAACAAAAATAAAAAAAGGAACTTATAGTTTATCAAACTTCAAATCGACCGAATTCGTACGAATACAAGAAATGCCCTTTCAGTCTTGCTAAAACAAACACGCGATGGATTCCTTTTTAATTTATCAATTCCCAAAATTCTTCGCAAATTCGTTTCTATTGACAAAGTTCAAAGAAACAAAATGTTTCGTAAACAGGAATAAAAGTGATGGATGAAAAAGATTTTATTTGAAATGATGGAGCATTTGCAGTAGGAATCTGAAGTAAAAATGACGAAAATAAAAGAAACTTTTACTTTTTCAAAATCCTTACGTTTTTTTCCCCTGAAGTCTTTCTGTTTGATATTCAGAGAGAAAAGATTCATTTTTCTCACATGATAAAACAGGGAACAGTTCATAGAATTCTTTTTAGGAATTACTAAACTCAGCAATTTTTATTTGCATACTTTAAGGAAAAGATTCCTGAGGTACGCGTTTTTGGAAATAGGCTAGAGATTGGTCCGGCAACCTATTTCTATCCATTTCCGATATTCATTCTAATGTGAAGAATCTAGAATTCTCCACTTTCGTCTTGGGAGAGATTTTTTTTCTGTTTTGAATTCACCATTTTGAAAGAATCAAAAATCTTATTCATACAAGAGAGGCTTTCAGTAATCTTAAAGAAACACAAGTAAAATACTATATATCACATGATTTAAATGTATTTGTAACGCTTTCAGAGTAAAGAGCAAGAAAAATACCTTACATTCTAGCTGAACGAAGCAAATAATCTAAGTAATTTTTAAAACGAAGGTTTGAAATTTTAGAACTTTTAGCTATATCTCGATTTACCCTGTAACTAATTCTTTGGGTTGCTTTCTGATTGTGTTTGAATTCTAAGAATAAATTACTGTTATAAACAGCGATTAATTAAATGAAGGAGTGTTAGTTAGTTAGTATGTCAGAAATTAGTTAGTGAATGAACTACTGAAAGTGAAACGTCCAAGCCAAGTATTTCGTCATCTGAGAAGCAGTCAGTGATCCTAGATAAAACAGGGAAAATATTCAGAAATTGAGCCTTCAGTTCCAATTTGTTTATTCACTGGAATCCTAATGAATTGGTTAGAAACGAATTTAATTTATATTCCATGCGCATTTAGGCAAGGTAACTTTAGAGAGAGTAGGAAATGTCATTTAAATTTAAGGCATTCATAACTTGAATAAAAACTAATTACTTTGATTCAAATGTCTTCTTTCTCATTTGATTGTGTAATTTAATGACTGCATTATTAGACTTAAAAATGAAAGTGAAACTAATAATAATCAACGGTTTTGCAGTTATATTCAGTGAAAAATTTTAAAATGTATTTGAGGAAAAATAAACAATTTCAAGTTTTAATAACAATTAATTTGATATAATTATACGTAAAATTAATATCTATATATATAATTATTAATTTAACAAATTTGCTGATTTATATTATTAAATGAGATATATTAATTTTTTTCGAAACTGTTTATAATATTAATTTACTTCTATATCATGAATCACTTTGCTTGTGTACGATGTAATTCTATATTCTGTTCAGTTATTATAAAAAATGAATTTTCATTTCGATCGCCGTTGCTACAGAGAGTACTCCGCATACCCCTCTCTAGTATCATCGTGATGATACGAAAAGGAACAATTTGAATAATATTCAAGAGAAGGTTATTCTTTAAACCATTTCTGAAATCGATATGCATCTCCTTCCGGTTGAATTGAATTTAGCTTTAGGCAGTCTCCATTTGACGCCATCGGCAGTTTCTAGTTGAGTTGGCGGGTCTATTTGACGATTACACCATTACTGATTGTGATTCATGTGTGCCTACTAAGATAATCGTAAGCTCATAGAGAATTTTTTGCTTTGGCAGAACATGGAAACTCAAAGATAGTACCTCTAGACTATCATCTAATGATCAAGTCCTGGATCACTTCCTTGATAACTTCGTATCAACACTATAATATTATAGCAGGAGTATGGGGTGACCACACTTAACAAGTTAGTGAGAGGCACCACTTACATCCGAGCAAAGATTCCTGTTAAAGGCAGCTGTACCCGCGTGAAAAATTAAACAACAATTTTGTTTCCCATGAACTTTGAGATCAAGTCTTGATCTTATGAGTTCTACCTCCTGGGAACCAAAAGCAAATCCAAACTAGATGTTACAATTTCCTTTTCCATTTTGGATGGTTAATGACAAATAGCTGAGATTATTATTTCGACTCTCCAATTTAAAAAAATAAGACTATTTCCCGTAGTTTTGAAAGAGGCATGGCCAATTTTATACCACATGAAATTTCGGAAGAGTAGAGACTTCAGATATCTATTAAGTTTAGACTAGGGTGTCATATCTAAGGACATTGAACTACTTCCACTAGTGTGCAAGAAGCACCAACAATGAAATATTTGCATAACAAATTTAAGTGCAACAAGCCCTGTATCCTACTGTGTATATCCTCTACAACATTTAAATTATCTGCAATAAATTAGCAATAACAGCACTCTCTAGTTATACTGCCATTTTACACAATCTGCACACGCCAACCAATTAAGTGGAAACCCGTCCGAATGCTTTTCGCAGTGCTCTTTAGTAATTAGACCTCCGGGCTATATATTAAAGCGTTTAAAATTCTGACATCGTTGTTGAAGAGAATAGCCTGAACACAATAAAAATAGTGATGCAATATGAAGGTATTATTTGTAATGTGATGATGTAATATCTGTTCTTGAACTATCAATGAGTTTTTATCGAGAATCTTTCGAGCTACTCCATTGCACTGGAAATGAAATTCAAATGAGCCTTAATGACATTAGAAATAATAAATATATCAGATAAGGAATTGTCCTCAAAATTACGAGACTTGTTAAATTTTTCTTTGAGATATTTTATAAAAATTATCTGCATTTCTAATGTCCTAATCAGGTCGCTAATGTATCTATAAGAATATTATCAACATATTAAATAATTTAACTCTGTTTATTATTATCCGTTGTGCAATTTTAGAAATATGTATCTGGCGATCATATTTTATTCTTTTTCTTACAGTCTTAGAATTAATTACTTCAGTTGTAAGCTTGGAATAGAGAACCGAAATTCAGTTTAGATTTCACCCAGCAATTACATTTGATTATTATTTGAGACTGAAATAATTTAACTTAAAGCCAATTATTTACAGTAAACAGAATCAAATACAACTATGTAAAGAAATACACTTAGATAATTCAATAATAATAGCACACGAACTATAGATAAGATAGCAGAGTTCACTAAGATACAACTAGTAAAATAGCTGGATCTACTGTAACACTGACTTCACACTAAAGTTGTGCTTTCTTCAAGCCGAGGAGGCAGTCTTTTTCATGCCTTATATAACCTGACAAGGTGACGGATTAGAAATTGCTAAATGTTTTCCCATATCTCAAGAACCAAGCTTCGCAAAGTCACGAAACTTAGAGATTTTCAAATAAGCATTTGACTGACACCATATTTAGTCGCCGAATTGCCTAACATATCGCCAACTTGCCAACAATGTCGTAACGTCACCAAATATATCACAAAATCCCAAAATTGTGGCAGTATTATTAATAGGATTATCAAAATGCTGATATGAATGTAAAATTATTTTGAATTATTTAATAAAACTATTTCTTTATCATAAGAAATGTATAGCAACTTGGCTTACGTATTTATGCATATGAATTTCGAATTTTATCTTCTCATTTTTAAAGCAGCGATATTAAAATAATTTAATTAAAGGCCTTAACTAGGTTCGCAGCCCCCAGCCTCCGCACAATATTAATTCTACAATTGATTTTCGTTTCACGCTGTTTTTTTCAGAAATCCCGCTGAAATTATCCTTAAGAAAATTAATGAATTTTATTGAAAATAAAAATGAATTCTATTGTGAGGAATCAATTCTATCGACAGCTTTTGAATTTGACAGAGGAAAAAAATTAAACAACAAAAAAAATCAAATCGAAATCTATCTATATACCCGACTTTTTAATTAACATTTCTAAATCTAAGTCATGGATTCTGCAAACATATTCTTATCTAAATTATAACAGAACTTATCTTCATTGACGTAAAAAATGTGTATGTGTTTTTATTTTATTAACGACGCACTTAGAAGCAACAAGAGAGCTACTGGCTTCGGACATCGTAAGTTTGAACGTCGGTCAAGTGACGAGAACGACCATTGAGCCAGCATCTCTCTCTCCAAACTCCCACATCATGACAACGGGAGGACTTGAGAACTCAACAAATTTCACGTCTTTTGCTTCACGATGGTTCTTTAATGGCATCAGTGCTCGATGTTGATTGTTGATTAGTTTTATTAACATCCAACTAGAAGCAACACAAGGGTCGACGGATCTCGTAATTTTGCATCTCGATCAAGTGACGAGGACGTTACCTGAGCTGGCAACCCCCTCTCTTAACTTCCACACCACGACAACGGGAGGACTTTGAGCTCCAATACATTTAACGTGCATCAGCCTTGGATACATGGAGGGTCTTTTTGCATCGGAGCTGAAACCATGATTCGACGACGTCGCGAGTCCGCAACTATGACCACAGTCAAAAATGCGTAACTTCAATCCATAAAAACAGAGCAAACTGGTATTTACAATGAAAATATAGAACCAGAACATGAAACAGAGATTTAGTTTTAGTTTTTAATTAACGTCGCACTAGAAGCAACACGAGGGCTATTGGCGACGGACCTCGTAATTTTGAACCACGGTCAAGTGACGAGGACGACACCTGAGCTGGCACCCCCCTCTCCTAACATCCACACCACGCCAACGGGAGGACTTTGGACCCCGAACAGATTTAACGTGCATCATCAGCCCCGGCTACACGGCGGGTCTTTGGCGGCCAAGGATCGAACACGCGACTGAGCGAAAACCGCCGGCCGCTAGTCCACGACCTTGACCACTAGGCTACCGCGGCCCACATGAAACAGAGAACAACAATCGATTCAAGGAAAGTGAATTAGAACTGGAATTATCGTTGACACTGTTTCATCCAAGTGTTTAATTACTTCGTTCTTAACTGTTTAGTTAACTGGAAAAAGGTGGCAAAAATGATTGGCGCATAACCGCTAATCTAATATAATACAAAACTGTAATTTTTAACACCAGTTAACTGCTATTGATGATTTTATTGCAATCCTAATAAAATTATAAGGAAAATGATCAGACAATATTACATATGATATAAATCTTTGAAAATCAGTTGTTTTGCATTAAACATATTTGCTCTGTATGAATCAACCTTGCACAAGTACAAACATTTATCCTACATCCAACATTCAACTGGATTATTCTTTTTTTAAATTACTGCTTAATCAGATACAATAATTAACAACTTTTATAAGAATAATCTATAAAAGGGATCGGAATTATTCCTACATTTTTCAAAAAAATTGTGTTTCTATTAATCCAAATTATTAAGTGTACATATATTTTTTTTAATTACATGTTGTGAAAAAATCTTGCGAATTCGTATAAAGTTGCATGACTCTCCAACGTTCTTCACGTTTTAATTTAAAAAAACAATTAAAGAGAGTCATAAATGGTAACTATGCTAGTTATTAAGATATTGCCATAGGTTAAAAATTAAATTATAAAAACTACATTGAACAAATTAATACTATACATTTTTAAATATAACGACATTTTCGTCAAAAAAAATCCATTCTAAAAAGAAATAATTTTCTAGGTTTTAATCCAAGATAAAATTGGAATCTGAAATTCAAATTAAAAAAATAAACATCCACTCATTTATTAAAACGTTACTTGAGTAAGTAGTTACATCCACCTCAATTGTCATGCAACTTAAAATATCACAAAACTGTATTTCTATCTTTTATACGAAATGTTTTAAAATCTATTCTTTTTTTTTTTTACTTCTACTTAAGGTTGTTGGAAAAGAAAACATAAATATCGTCCTATTAAATTTCGGAAAAGAAGATTTAAGGGAAGTTTCTTCGGAATTTTTATGTTTGTTCGGAACATCAAAAAATTCTTTTTAGTGAAGAAGACCAAACAAGAACTTTACTATAAGCGCTTTCAACAATTTCTATTCCGGACAATTTGAAGAAAAATGAACCTTCAAAATTTTGCTTATGTGTTATTTGTTTACTTGGCATACATTTTTACGTTCTTTCATACATTTATTTTCTGTTACATATTTGATCGCAAATAATAAAAGAAAAATAATAAAAAAAATTTAAACATGCCGGTCTTCTAATGAAAAATGTCCTCAAGCTTCTCTCTCTGTAGATTTTTAACATTTCCTCCAAAGCTTTATCAAATTCGAAATTTTTTTTTCCTTCTTGCTTTTTGTGTAGTTTCATTCCTTCAGAGAAATAAAAATGGTCAATAAGCGAAGTTTCGTTCCGAAGAACATCAGAAAAAGTAAATGTATCGAACATCTTATTAGATTTGGTCCGAACAGTCAAAGGATGTATTCGGTAGGACACGAAAAAAAAAATATTTATGATATTTTTTCGGTGGCCTCAGTATTATAAATTCCCAGGCCCATTTGAAGTAAAAGCCGAAAAATTGAGTTATCAATAGAATGTCAGCTAACAAACTTGCCAGATGAATTATTTTTTTGCAAAGTCGGTCTTTGAAGCGTATAAATTTTAATAGTGTTTCAAAAGAACTTTATGACATTTTATTCTTTTTTTTATAAAAATAAAAAGTAATACATACCAAAAAGAGAGCTCTGTTTGAAAAACAAAATTATGTTTCCATTTATAACAGAGGTAAACAAACTTTGATACACACTTAAATTAAAAAAAAAAAAAAAAAAAAAACAATTTTAAAAAAATGTATCATACATAGTGGGCCAAAATTTACTTCCCACTTTTGTAAAAAATTTTACTTTTCGAAAGACTTCTAATTTGAATCTGGAAATCATGGATTGGGACTTAGTTATGGAAAAATACTTAACTGAGCAACATGCAAAAATATACTATGTTAATGTTATAATTAAAGGTTCACTTGTTCTCTCACAAAAAACATACGAGCATTAATTTGTTTACAAGCTCCTCTTTGTAGGTCCATGATATTAGCCTTGGTTAAAAGATATCGGTACTAGGGTCTGTCGAAAATATTCTAAGAATTCGAAGATATTCTTAGCTCCTAGGCCAATCTTGTTCAAGTTGAAGAAAATATTGCTGAAAAACAAGGAATATCACATGGACACCGTTCACAAGAACGGGAAATCAATCCTTATATTTCTTTGATTGTATTGCTGGACATTTGTTTCTCTTGGTGTATTTTAAGGATCGTGTTTATACCAGTATTAAAACCATTGCTCAACTCAAGACCGATATAGAAAAATTCTGCATTCATGTGTAACTCCGATGACAATATAATATTGTAATATGGTCAAGGCATGACGAACTTAAGAGGCTAATCATGCACTTAACAGTGATCAAATGAGATGAAATTGTTACTTTTACTTTATTGTTTTTTAATCTTAAATTTTAAGACTAAAATAAATTTAAGTAAAAAAATTGGAATCAAACTTTTATTTAAAGTTTGACTAATTGGTATAAAATATTTTAAAGAGCAAAATAGTACATAATTTTTCAGAGCTTGAAGCATCCATACTTCTTTTGATTTCATAATAAGTAAGTAACTATAACGTTTAATTTATCAACAGTTACCTAGGTATTTTACTTAAGCGCCACAAGTTTTTATAATTTATGTATTATTTTACAGTTGAAAAATTATTTTTATATTTTTCAGACCATTTTTAAATAAAAGCTTGATTTATAAAAAAAATCTTTTTTTCTTATATTTATCTAAAATTTCCCTTCTAATTTTCATCGATTTCAATCTTGGAGTTCTTTAGCTACATCGAAAATCTCTTTTAAAGTTTCGCTTTACCGAAAGAGTAAAAAAAAAGAAAAATTTTTTTCTCATTTATTGAAAAATATATTTAAATACAATTTAAATCCAAAAACCAGGAAGCGAATAATAATATTGTAATCAAATTTATTTTAATGATTGGATAAAGTATTAAGAAAACAGAAATCACCCTTCCTTATTTTAGAATGAATTTTTTTGCATTGAAATAAAAAAAATTTGCATGTAATCAAGATTTGACAAGCATACTTTTTTAAACATTCACGATTATCCTCATGTCCAAGATATCAAAATGAAAGGTTAATAAGATATTGTATTAAGTAAAACATTTACTCCATATAATTACGAAAATTCCGATCATGTGTGGGTGTATGACGAGTGAAATCAAGTCCAACAAGGCAGATAACACTTTATTCACAAATATTCAGTATGACACTCAGACAATAAAACTTGGACAATAACAGAACAAACAGATTAGCAACAAAGTACAAGAACAAAAACAGTTCTTATAACGGGCAGTCACAGTTGTATCAGCAATGTTTAGCTCACCAGCTTACTAGTTCATGCTACGGACAAATCTCCACTGAAACATTTTGCACTTGCAACTCAGATTCCCAGAGTTCCCAGCAGTCTAAGATCGCTTAAGCAAATTCATCTGACACGCTTCACTTCCAAGTGCATACAACTTCCAGTCGATTCCCCGATCCAACTCCCCAACTTCATAAGTCTTCGTTGTTTGTAGGTGCTCCGTTCAAGTGTGATGTCACACAGAAAAATTCAGGAAAAGTTTGTATCTATCTTTCCAGTGGAGATATTGACTAGATTCCAACACTTTTCACAAACATATTTTTTTGCTGCCAAAGTCGCCAAGTTTCTCGTCATGTTGCCAAAATGATCGCCAAAGTTATAGATTCATTGCTTAAACTTCCTTAGACAGACTCATGAAGCCAATTTAAACGTCTCTTTTCCTTCAAAAGAGAAACGTTGCAAGGAAGCGTCATGTCATGTTCGCAACAATATTATAAATAATACTGTTACTTATGTTACAATATACATAGTAGCTTACTGCTGTAAAAATAATTGAACTTAATTAAATGATTTAAATTCTTCAATTAATATGTCAGAATTATTTGAATTATAAAATGATTATTCATTTCTCGCTTATTAACATGAAATATATGTAAATTTGGTAAAATTCCATGGTCTTCAAAATCACTTGAAATTCCTTTTTGAAAGTAGATTATTTTTATTGAACACTTGGAAATTAATTCTAAAATATAGTACTCTCTTGGTAATCCGGTACATATTAGACCAGAGTACCACCGGATTACCTAAAAGGCCTAATTATCGGGAAATCAATAATAAGAACGCATTTAAGTATAAAACTATGTATTATTGAATAGAATGTAATACAACACTCGTAAATAAAGTATCAAACACACAAAATAACTAAGGCCTAAAATAACATCTGTAAGGATTGTGTGCATGTGTAAAAAATTAGTTTACTGGCAGAGTCGGATTACAAAGGGAGTACTGTACTACGAATTCCAATACAAAAAAATTACAGATCTACATGCGATATTCTATTTTCTGTTGTTATATTTTTAAATTGGCATAAAAGAACAAATCATTTTAGGGAATGTGCGGAATAAAATACCAGTTTTTAAGTTTTTGCTTAGAGTCCAGCAATACGTTGCAGGAATGCAATAAGATTAAACACATATGAGGTTCGATTGCATTAAACTTGTATAGAATAACAAAAATAAAACTATATAAAAACTGTTCCATGAAAAGTTTTTCAAAGAACGAAACAATCAAAGGTGATAATATTTAAAAATAAAAAAAATAACTATGCAAAGTTTTGCGAAGACCAGATTTAGCCACACAAGGTGCGCTTTTTTACAACTATTATTAAATTACACAATTACATTTAAGAATCAAAATAAACGATGAATTATCGAGAAATAGACTACAGTAAACTTTTCCGGTATTAAAATTAAAGGAAACGATAAATTATTAGATTGAATATTATATCAGCTACATGTAATTAAAGTTAAAGCAAACGGTAAATCATTAAATTGAATATATTTAAGCTAAATGTAATTAAAATTGAAGCAAACCATACAAAAATGAAAAGTGATATGGTACGCCAAAAGTGATACCACTAAAACAATAGCCCCTTAAGTGGCTATTAATTATTAAGTTAGTCGATTTAATATTTTAATAAAGCAAACGATAATATAACAATGGATTAGAAATTTGATTTGAATGATTAATTTACTAATTGATCGATCGATCGGTTGGTTAATTGATCGATTAGCTACTTGGTAAGTTGATTGATTGATTAGTAGGCTGATTGGTTGATAAGTTGTTTGATTACATGATTGGTTAATTAGGGATTGGCCAGGAAAGATATTCAGATAACACTTAACCTTTGAAAAGTTCTCAGTTGGCCATTTAGTCATTGACAAAACAATAGCCCCTTGGGGTGTTAATGGCAAATTTACTGAAATGAAAATATGCGTTCATGTGACCTTTCCACCTAATTGCGTCTATTTTAAAAAGCTATTTCAGTAAAAGTTTTAATAATACAATTTCATTTGAACGATGTTTAATGAATTAGACTGATTATATAAAATAATCGTCTTTTTAAGGCCTCTTGAAAATTATTTGCAAGTTGATCCTTTGGAAGTACTATATTAAAATGACCGTTAACCATCAAGGAGAACCTAACTCATGATATATTATTTCCTGTTGAATTAACCTTATGATCAACGAAATCATTGCTTCGAATTTTCCCCTTCTGGTCAAAATTTTGGCTAGTAATCCAAAGTTATAAAATAAATATGACTATCTTCAAACTCAGTTTAAATAATGTAAGTAAATTATCAAATTGGCTCCTATGCAACTATATTTTTAACAAGTGTTATTGGTACAAGAACAAGATTCTGTGAATGTTAAGCAATAAACAAATAATATAAAAAAATTTCAAAGTCAATTCCTTCTTAGGTCAACAAAGAAAGATTTTATTTTAGTTACTTTTTATTAAGTTGTTTGGCGGTATTTTGCCAAATGTGGCTACCCTGCTCCTCTTCGCGGACTTAACGTTCAGAGGGGGGGGGAAACCACACCAAGTTTGGCATTTTTTGAAATCGCGCCAAGTGGTTGGGCTGAACTACATTTTCACCAATTAAATTTAATTAAATGAATTAATATTTGAAAAAAAACTGTATTAACATCAAATGTCATCCACTACAAGTTTAAAAAATGTATTTGAACTTGAGTGGATGAATAAAAAGTATTTTATTAACGATTGAAAATTTGAACAACATATATCAATACATATAGGGAGAGTGTGAACTAATAGTAGGAATTTAATAAAAAGAAGACAGTAATATACTTCATATAGAAAATTAAAATCACATATTAGTATATCTCTTATATTACACTACAATTTCACAAACTCATATAGATCGGGCATCTTAATATACTACTAATTTCTCCCTGAATCAACATATTTTTTTCTGTGAGTGATTTGTTCCGTATTTTTGTCACTATTTACTGACAAATGGATTTTAAAATTAAGGCATAAAATACAAAACGTCAGAGTGAAATTTTATAGAGCATTTTTAAGCTTTTAAAAAGAAGCTATTGAATAAACTATTATATATTTTATAACTGCGAAAACCTATATACTTTTACAATTTTCTATCCTAAAAAAGTATTACAAGTTTGGATGTGGCCATTTTTATAAGTAACATAAAGCAACTATTATCTAAAATGTTACACATACGAAATATCGTGCAATTGATGGCACTTCTATCATAATTCCTTAGCTGCAACAAAGATTAATCAATTTTATAAAACATGACATGGAAGGAATTAAAATTAGCAAATAGATATCCGCTCTATGAATATCTATCCTGAACAGAACAGCCACATTAATTTTTTTAAAAAAAAGTCTGTTTAAATCTTACTATATCTTCAGAACTACAACAGAGCTTTCAAGGTTGAACGGAACATCTACGCTAGTTTCATAGAAGTTTTAGCGCAACATTGTAACACATTAGGCTCATTCCATGTACACAAAAACTGCATCAGAAATAAAATAAAATTCGAATCTAGAGCAGATGCGAAAAAAATGGCGAACATCGCTGCGTACCAACGATATATATCAAAACCAGAAGAAAGTACTATGTCGAGAAACCTTATCAATAACCCCTTTTATAGTCAACAAAGCTAGAAAAAAAAATATTTTGTTTCCCCAACAAAACTCAAATAAACATCCCATATATCATGTTATTCAATCTTTCTCGAGTTCTCCATTTTAGTTTCTTTTGGAACACCTTCGTGTATGAAACGCCGGTAATTTGTCTTCGAATCTCGCCTTCTGCTACTATGGATTTACACTATTCTCCAGAAAAGGCTCCAGACATGAGCAAAGAAAAGGAAATTGTCACAGAAAATGAATGAAACAAATAGTCCCTAGGAGGAAATGATTCTGAATTATAAAAGTTGCAATAAAAGGAGGCATGATTTATATGAAATGCTCGTAAAATAATTGTTTGCTTTTGTTAATATAATTAATAATGGAAATGCATTAAGAGATTATGCGAGCGAAAAGCATATGTTAAATAATATTTTGCCTTATATTACCTGAAAATGCTGAAAATCTCATGAAATTTTATTTTTGTCAAATAAAATAATTCAGATTAGCGTTCTACACTAATTAGTAGTTATATTAAGAAAGAGAAAGTCACAAAGGACGTCATTAAAAATTATTTTGGAAACTCCAACTTAATTAACGTACCAAATAATGCACTGTGTATTATAGATATTAGTATATATGTATACTTACACATTTTAATTCAATATAATAACGTTTAATATTGATTAGTATTTAATAGTTTAATTGCCTAATGTGATAAAATAATTTCAAGATAAATTATAGTAACATGTCATTAAAATTCATCTAAAATGATTTACAAAATTTCGAGTTACGAATGTACGAATAAAAATAAATTAGTGATAAAGAATTATGAATCATTTTTGGAAGAAAAAAAAAATATCCCTGCTGTATGATAAAAAAAAAACCGTTGCTTTTATATAGTTTTCGTTCCATAACATCGCGAAGTTTTTCTAGATAACATTTCTGCTTAAAGTCCATTGATAAAATTTCATTGCATCACTTTCCTCATTTAAAAAACTAAGGAAGCTCAAGGAGAAACTATTTATGACTTACAAATATTCTTTTGCAATAAACAATATTTCAAATCGAAAATAAATGCTGATTTCAATTGTTGTTTTATATTTATATTAGAATTACTACCTATCACTCTATAACTCTACTTTTGATTAATGTATGAGAAAATAGTTCTTCCTAAGCTGTTATTTGGCGATGAAAGTATTTAGACCCACTGGTCCCAGAGCCTTATTATCTAAACAAAGTATAATATTATATAAACTGAACCTTAGAGGCTCGGTGACGATCGAAGGCTGATAGGCCTTCATTTGCTTAACAATAATGCGTTGACAATACAATACAATGGTATACACAAGCAATGATGAAATAATAGGGTGAAGGCAGGAATCTGGGATTTTCACTTAACAATATCCTAAACAGATGGGATTTTGCACACACGTATAACTCATATAATTGCTTTTTAATGGGTTATCTTGTATGTCTAGGTCAAAACTTTAAAAGCTTTTTCCTCACATTTTAAAGCGTTCAATTGAGCTAAAACTTTCTACATACAACTATTTTGAATGACAATTCGATAATTAAGTAATTATTAAGAAAAATTATTGATAAAAACTAGTCATTTAAAGAATTAAATTTTACGGCAAGTTTCTCGCCAGGTCACCAAACAGTCGCCAAATCCGTAGCCAAGATGAATGGGTCATTACTTAAACTCTTTTTTATTAATTGGTGACATCTCCTTGTTTTATAAGATAAGCGTTGCAGGGAAGCATCAACTCATGTTCGTAACATTGCTCTTCATCTTCAAAACAGGCGAATGTTACTTAAAATTTAAAGTATAAGAAATTATGTAACGCAAAGTGTGAAGGTTTTTTTTTTGTTGAAAACCCATGTTTAATAAACTCTTTTTCTACCAGTGTTATTTAGTCTTAAATTTTCATATTAAAAGTATGAAACAAATAAAAATAAAAGCATTTTTAAATCAAGCATTTATTTCAAGATGGACAAAAAAGATATATTAACGAGTAAAATAACATAACATTAATTTCTCCCAATAATTGACACTTACCATATCAGACATTATTGTGATGAATAATAATCCAACAAGAAAAAGCGGGAGAGCTGGTTTTTTTTAAACACATTTATTTACAGTCTCTACGCGCCAATTACACATACACAAATAATTACACTATTTACAAATCTTACAAGGCTTCCAAACAGCCCATATTCTAACTTAACCCGCTTTTGTGGTCAGGAGAAATTACATCAAAAACAAGAAAATAACCCGCCTTAAATGGTCAAGATCCAAATGTAGGTGTTAAAAATTGTTCCGTGCGCTCTTATTTACACGAGAAAGGCGCCTCCTAGCGGTATTGAAATCATTTATTTCCAACAAACATTCTGTTCCCTTATTCGGAGGTACTCTCTTATTACTCCTTTATTCGGAGGTACTACTGTAATTTATAAAAGCTTAAGCGTTTATATAGCTTTGGGTATCTTGTATAAGTAAGAAGTAATAGTACTTAATTTATCAATAATTACCTAGGTAGTGTAGTTAAGCACCGTAAAGTTTTATAAATTACTTATTATTTTACATTTAAAAGTTATTTTTATGCTTTTTAGTCAATTTTAACGCATAAACGTTATTTAATATTTTTAAGAGAACATATTCATATTTAAATAAATAAAATCGTCAATAATCCACTATAAGCAGAATAGCAACATGCATTTCATTTCTGAACTCAATGAAAAAAATCCCACAGGCACTTGAATCACCAAATATACATCACAATCTGAAACTATTTTTCCTTATTCCAATTTCTTTGAGCCTCAGCTCAATCTTTGAAAAACTTTTTGAAAGAATCTTATCCGAGAGCAATCTTTTTCAAACCTATCATCTCCTTCTACCTTTAATTTTTCTCTCTATTTCAACATGAGATCTTACATTTCATCCTTGAGAAGATTAAAGCTGAGCGAATTTAATCGAAACACTTAACCATTAAAAATATTTTTCTTGAAAATTCTTTTTAAACCATTAAAAATATAAATTCCATCTTTGTAAGGACCGAAACGCGATAAAGGTTTTTCCATGATGTATAATATAATATTTTCCTAAGCTTGAAGTAAGATATCACAAAGTAAAACTTCTTCAGACAACTCTAAACTCCCCAAATATCCATATTTTATGAACACGCAAGCATTGATCCGTTTCTTTCTTCCGCTGCCAGACATTTTGAAGGGTCTCTCTCTCTCTCCCACTCGAGTTGAGTAGTTTTCATCGTTTCTCGTCTGCAGCGATTTTAGAATTGAATTTACAGGAATTGACAGAGGGTAGAATAGTTTTTACTGGGTTATCGCACATGTCAAGACTAAGATTATGTCAAAATATTTATTTTTATTTTTTGGAATAAAACATTACAGCATAAAGTCAAAAATTGTGAAGTTTCGTTTTGTTATGATTTATGAATTCTAGAGATTTTAGAATTTTTTTGATAAAAAATGATCGATGTTATATATATTCTGAACTTATATAATTTTAAAGTAAAATAAATTTAGTTAATTTAAATTCGTTATAAATTAAAATTTCTTTAAAAAGCTTTCTTGTATTGAAATAGAAATGGAACAAACATCAACAATCAAAACCCTTTAAAATTATTTCATCAAGGTATTTTTCAGCAATATTATAAAGCATTATTGAAAACTAGCACCAAATTATAAAAAGTTTTAGAACAACTGTGATGATTGTCGTTTGTGTCAAATTAAATTCAAAGTGGTGTAATCAAAATAATATAGTGATGGCAGTTTTGTACACATGATGATAGAATTTCAAAAGGCAAATTGCAATTTATTTTATAATAAGTAAAAAAAAATAGGAATAACCGTTAATATAAGTACAGCAAATTGTTTAATAGCATTTTTTTTTCCAAAATAATGTTTATACTCATAAACTTCTTGTTCAAAGTTATTAAGATAACGTTTTTCTTGAAAGTGATTAAAATGCTTTAAATATTTCAGGCATCATAAGAATTTTCCTACTATTGGAATTTAAGTTCTGAATAGATACAAGAGTAAATGTATAGAAGTACCCAGGAAAAAAGAATATTTTAAAACTGAAAATAAAATACTTAAATACGGTATTGAAATCAATGATATTGTATTTGATGAATTGCATACATTACTTATATATTCGTATTGTTCATAAAATTCCAACCGTCATTGCTTATTAGGAGTAAATTTGAACGTGCTTTTTTGAATAATGTAATCCATTCTACACATAAGCGCATTTTCTGTAAGATATAAGCCATTCCTACTAAACTGAAGGAAAAATAATAACTTTATACATTTTAAAAGGCAAACGTACATAGCAACCGTACGAGATTTCAAATTTTGACACCCGAGAACGTATAATTCTCAAACGCTACTTGTTCGAATTTAGAATGGTTCTGCGTTCCTCGTAACTCTTGATATATTCCTCATTCTCTCTCTCCCTTTTTTAAATCTAAAACCGTATTTCTATGATCTTGAATAACATCTTACGCACATTTTCTATATTGATGACAAGTAATTCTTTTCTTTAAAACAATACTAAAGAAACAAACAAATAAAATATCCAACAAAAATACACATGAGAGCTCGCGTAATCCCTAGAGGCTTTGCGAGCAGAAACGAGAACAGTGCAGAATTTCAGCAAACCGAATACCCCTAACAGGCTGTCTGGAAACCAAAGCACGGCCTTATTCGGAAATTCTTCAGGAGAAAAACTCGCAACTACAAAGCCGGACTTTTATACCTTACCAGAAGTAACGCGCATTTTTTTCGAATAGGTCGATTTGGCATCGGGGTATGGGACATACGAGAACACAGTCGAGTAGCTTCGCCGGCACGTATAAAAATTTAAATGGCCATTTCTCTTCCATTCGTTCTTTCTCTTCGAAGACGTGAAACTGAAGTCTCCGCTTTCATTTTCTTTTCCTTTGGTTGAAATGACTTCTTGGCTTTGTAAAGTAGGAACAGAAAATAGTGCAGAGTGGGGAAAACAAATGTTTTCCCATTGCTTTTGAAGTGTATGGTGACGGAAAAAATTCATTTGGGGAAAATAGAAAAAAATGTCCGGTGAAATCATCAGCAGTAGTAGTTATTGATACCCGGCAAAAAGTCGTCTATACTTATTTTCGTTACAAAATTTCCTCTTCGGCCATGACAGTAATTTAAAAAAAGGTTCGTTGCGAGATGGTAAGTGAGTGAGTGAGTGAATTTTAAGTTTATTGGCGCAAGAGCCAGAAATGGCTATGCTGCGCCAAACAAGATTAAACTGTGGTCTAGACGTGAAGTTAAAAAAAAAAGGTGAAAATGATTGACAAGAAGGAGGGTCGAAAATAGAGAATTATCGCTAGGGTATCCCAGGAGTGCGTCACCCGTGTTTACCAAAGACAGTAAACCCCATGGGAAAGAAAAAGATCACTAAGGTGCCTCGGGGTCACGAAGCCCGTACTTACCTGACGAAGGCAATTCCCTGAGGTTCCCTGATATAATCCCCAGGGGCAGGGTGCCCGGCTATACCCCCAGGCGCTGGGTACCCATTTTAGTCGCCTTTTACGACATGCATGAGCTACAATGAGACTATTCTGTCATCCCCGGTCACTACACGGTCTTGCGAGATGGTAATAGATATGTTATTTGACAAGAAATGATTCTTTTATAAATGGAATGGCCCATGTAACTCAACAGAATAAAATGCATTTTTTTTGTCGTCAAGATAAGTTTTCAAAGCTAAATATTAATTTTTAAGCTATTGGTAAAAAAAAAATAATACATGACTTTGCTTTCTAAAATCCTACAGCCACAAATTTCTTGTACTCACTAATTACGTCATTGTGCGCGCATGCGTTGCATATTCCAGATGTCTGTTGCGCATGGGCGTGCCATGTTGATTCCCAATTGAGATGTAAACAACAAACGAGAAGGTTTGCCGCTCCTTGTGACGGAGTTCGTTGAGTTTAATCTGTTTGTTGATTGTGTCATTGAGTGCTATTCAATAAATTTTTATTTAATTATAGTTCACTTGCTTGTTTTTTATGTTTGAGAAATTAACTTATTGAGACAAACTGAGCATTGACCTGCCATTCATAAAAAAGAAATGAAACTTTTGGGGGAAAAAACATGTAAGAAATAATGATAATTTTAAAACACCAAAGCTGCGGCAGATTTTTCGAGTGCCGTAATACACATATATTTGATGCGAAAAATATAATTAATAAAAGATGTCATCAAAGATAAGAAATTTGAATATATTTTCGTGATGTATGAATGAGGTTAGCAGAATGAGACATAAAAAAACAGAATGAACACAATATCTAGAAGCTTACAAGTAGTATTCAAGTTTTTTTTAAAAAAAAATAATTAAGAACTTCAGAATGCCAGTTGTTTAATATACTTATGCTTCGCCGAAACATATTTACTGCCAGTATTAGATTTATAAAAAAAAATATAAGTAACCAAAATTCATAAATTCAGATAAAATGGATAAATACAGTGGTTTCTAAAATTTAAGCATAACTGGTAATTATGTGAATAATGAAGGAAATCTATGAGATGGAACGGTGGGAAAGGTTATATGCGAGTGTAAAACGGTTATAAATTTAGAAAACGATCTGAAAAAAAACCCGACAATAATCCCTTTTATTTTGCATCAAACAAATAGTTTGAGATGAAACTGTGTAAAGAGTTACTCTTTAGTGTAAAAACGAATGAAATAAAAAGGTAATGCTGGAATTTAATAAGGTGTGTGGTCTTCTCTGACCACCAGGCACGTTTCATACGACTTTCCATTGTGGATGAGTTGGACTCAAAGACTCCCAAACGTACGAAGAGCTCTTTTCAATTCTGGAACGGAGCTTGAAGGTATGGGGAAGGGCTACAATTTGTCTCTCCAGCATATCCCACACATGATCAATAGGTATAAAATCAGGTGGGTGAGCCGGTTATTGCATGCGTTGGATATTTTCCATTTCAAAGAAATCGTCGATTAATCTCGCACATTGACAAAGTGGGTTTTCATCCATAAGTATGGACCGACAGCATCATGAAGCAAGCAATACATAAGGCTTAAGAACTTCATCTCTGAATCATTTAGGAGTCACAGACCTCTCCTCAAATTTGTAGAAGTATGTTTCACCGTTTACCATGATGCCTGCCTCTACCAGGTATACACCTAGACAATACTGATATTCTAAATTCCTGTTTAAATGAGGTAGTGTATCCATAAATATCAGGGAAGTGCAAAATGTTGGTCGATACTCCTGTGTCGAATGAGAGCACTCAACCCAGTTCTCAGGCATAATTGATCCTCGCGCAGTTATTGCCAGTAATCAGTCTTGTTGATCGGTTGTGACTCTTGACCGAACTGGTATTGATCATCGATTAAATTTCCGCATTTTAAAACCTCTGTCACTGTCTTGATATCACACATTAAGGCACTTTCAGAGAGAGGCATTTCGGTTTGTGATCAGATTCGAGCATTCCAATGATTCTTCCTTCCGTAAGGATCACTGGAATGCTCTGTTTCCGTAAGGATGCCCTGTTTCCGTCTCCATGTTCCCTCATTCATCTTGTTTAATCATTAAAAATGTCACTTCGAACATGAATTGCACGATACCTGACAGAACTGCTTATGCCGAGTGAGCCGGTTTATCCGCGTTCCGATGTTCGCAGGTGTTTTGCACATAAAGAAATCGACCGAAATGCTTTTCATAAAAACAAAATTTTGTCTTCAACTGATATTATCACAAGTTATTCGAGCAAATTCGACAATACTTATTCACAGGTTTTCACAATTTACGAATTATGCTTAATTTTTGGAAACGGAGAATATACTCATATTAAGATATAGCTCTGTAGTAAAATATTTGGACATCGTTGATCATATAATATTTTTGAATAATGTTTTCACTTAAGGCTCCCGTCTACCCGCCATTTTGATTTCGTGGACGTAATGTTAATCCTACGGAATTTCGACTTCAATTCTCACATCTTTATTATTTGATCTATTTGAATGCAATAAAGTGCATTTGAAAGAGCAAAAAATAATCAATGCTTCAGTGGAATTACTTTTTTTCCTAAGATTTTTAAAAATATTTTTATTCTTGTTTTAATGATTCGTTTTTGAGTTTTCCGGTCTTTAAAGAATATTTTCAAATATTTTTAAAAATCGGAGGGAAAAAGTAATTCCACAGAAGCATTCATTATTTTTTGCTCTTTCAGATGCATTTTATTGCATTCAAATAGATCAAATAATAAAGATGGGAGAATTAAAGTCGAAATTCCATAGGATTAACATTAAGCTAATGAAATCAAAATGGCGGGTAGACGGGAGTCTTAATACCTCTGAATGCTAGAAGTTTTGGAATGACATTCTGAAGCATTCCTCTTAAAATTAATCTTATATTAAATCGAACACTATTAGTTAGTAAACAAGGGTCGTGACAGTACATTAAGTGTTCCAAAACCAATGTTACTTAACGGATGATAGAAAATTGCGGATCGAATATCTATTCAGTAATAAGTATATAATATCTTTGTTTTACGTATGATGTTAAAATAATAAGCCTACGTTTGGTTTTATTTAAGGCTCCCGTCTACCCACCATTTTGATTTCATAGACGTAATGTTAATCCTATGGAATTTTAACTTTAATTCTCACATCTTTATTACTTGAGCTATTTGAATGCAATAAGGTGCATCTAAAAGAGCAAAAAATAATGAATGCTTCTGTGGAACTTTTTTTCTTCGATTTTTAAAAATATTTGAAAATATTTTATTAAGACCGGAAAACTCAAAAACGAATCATTAAAATAAGAATAAAAATATTTTTAAAAATCTTAGGAAAAAAGTAATTCCACAGAAGCATTCATTATTTTTTGCTCTTTCAAATGCGCTTTATTGCATTCAAATAGTTCAAATAATAATGATGTGAGAATTAAAGTCAAAATTCCATAGGATTAACATTACGTCCACGAAATCAAAATGGCGGGTAGACGGGAGCCTTACGCAATAAATCTTTTTTTTTTTTCATTTGCATTGTGCTTTATAGTAATTGCAAACAAATGATATATTTTTTAATACCTAATAAACTATTTCGTGCAAATTACAAACTTTTATGCATTTGGTTTTAAAGTACGCTTGATTAATTTTCCTACTTTCCAATTTCTACATAAATTGATTTTGAAAAATAAAATTGAAAAATTCATTTACGTTATTCGATTAAGAGACAAGATTATAATCTATGAATGTACTCATTTTAAACTTAAATGAACCTCAAAAGACTAGATCAATTTTTATTCCGTAATTCCTAATTAGTTAAAATAAGTAAAATGATGCATACATCTGTCTTTCAAATTCATTCTGAAATTTAAAACAAATCCTTTTAAGGAATAATTCATTTATAATTCATAAATACACATAGTCAATTTCCAATTAATTCTCCAATCCTAAGTTAAGAATTTCGTCATAAATTAATACTTCATTTCATTAAAATGTTGCATTCAATTTTATCCAAAGTATCTATAACATCCAAAACAAACCTTCAAGATATCAAACGCATCAAAAAGTCTTCCCTATAGGAAGAAGATCAATATCTCAGAGATAAAATCTTTTGAATTATACGGATTTAAGAAAATATACCTTAAAATTTCAAATATGAGTATTATTCTGTGATATTTCTCTCTATCATTTAATTTAATCTGACTGTTCCTGTTAAATACAGATGATAATGCACAAATACTAATAGGAAAGTGAAATACGTACATCGCGATAGAAATTCTGTAATCGAAATATATGAAAAATCTAGAAAAAAGTAATATTTCCACGGTTTAATTTAATATTCGGAAAATGATGTTAAACATTTTTGCAAAGCATTCGTAACATATATAGCAAATACATTATTTGATACTAGGACTAGTAACTTTTCTTAAACTCAATGCTTTACCCTCAACTTTTATCATCGTTAATTTTCGATTCGTATATTCATAGTTATGTCGAAGGTCAATATTTTTATTTCTGTCCAAGACCATGAGACTAAAATGTATAATCTTAAAGCATTACTAAAACTGACAAAGCTTGTGTCAGTATAATCTAACGTAGAGGGCGTTTTGGAAGCTTGGAATGTTAGGATGTGTTTGATGTTTCCTGCCAAACACAAAGGACGGCAAGCTTGCGTTCTACCTGCGAGTGAGTGAATAAGTGACAGTGATATTCAATGGCCCAAAAGCCAGATGTGGATATTTTGAGTAAGATATATTCTTCATGGGGCGAATAACCTTGAGAATATATGTTGCTATAGTAAAGACATTACATTATTTAACCCTTCTTTGTATGATTTTTATTTTGTGTGAAATAGATCGGCGTGATATAATTTATGCTCTAGATTAAAGGAAAAAATTTACAAAAATCCTAGTATAAATATGTAATATAAAATAATTTAAAAACAGTATGATGGAAACATCCATCATCATGCAAATTTATATGTTAAGCTCAGTACAAAATAAATAAAAAAAAGTAATATATATTTTTATCATTATCCACTCATTATAGTTTTTGTTACCAAAAAAATCTCATATTAGTTATGGATATATATATACAAATTACATGTTAAGCTCCACTATAATTTACATGTTACGCTCAGTACAAAATAAAGAAAAAATATATCTTTTTATCATTATCCACTCATTATAGTTTTTATTAGCAAAAAAATCTCAAATTAGTTATAAAAAAATATTCAAGAAATCGCACGTTTCTTCTAATCACAACAAACAGCTGAATGGCAAGTTCAAACCCGCTATAATGTTTGTTGCATTTGATTTTTTTGACAGCTACGCTCCTGATTAAGCAATAAACGTGAAAAAAGTTGCCAGCAATACCCAATTTACAGTACACCTATTTAAAATTACAATTTTTTGTTTACTAAATGTTACGATGGGAATTTCCATCATCTTGTAAAGAAGTATTAAATAAATAGCAAGATTTTTATTTGTGTATGAATTTGATACTGCGTTTTAAACCAGATATGAAGGTGGAGGTGGTAAACAAGTTCTTCGTCACATTATCATGTGAGTAAATTGCGTTATCTACCGAAAATATCTAAATCGTTTTACACTTCACTCGCTGTTAATATCAATTAAATATGACGAAGATGTTGGTTATTCGGGGAGGGAGCTATGGTCATATTTATTTTACGCTGAACCAAGCTTTCGGTAAATTACAAAGAAAAATATTTATCTTTGATCTAAACTAAGATTTTTAAATGCAAGAAAAGAAGAAAACGGGGATGGAATAACAAGTAGTTAGAAAGCAGAGAAAGATTACCGGATCATCGCGGGTAGGGGGGTGGGTTGTTACCAGAGACAGTCGATTCAGTAATCGATTCAGTGGAAGAAAAACGACCTATAGCATATGGTAAATATTAAGAATGTCTACCTAAGAACTTACTCACGCAATTTAATAGCTCAATTGATTTTATAAATATTAAAAACAAAATTATTTACAAAAGATAAGAGTCAACTTTTATTATATATATAACGAGTGATATAAGTTAATTAGTTTTAGTTTAGTTTTGTTCTTTCGAAATAGAAATAGTCTTCCGTTATTCGATTCTTTGGACGTTGAATACAGGTTCTATTAGCATAAAATATTGCGAAGTCTTATACATTCGGTATGTAAAATTAATTCAGAAAATCCTAATTCTTTTCTTTTATAATGAAATGAGTACGAGGGCGGATAAAATATAAATGAAACTTTTTCAAAAGAGACATTCCTACATACCACTTGCTAAAATTACACTGATGCTTTTTAGAACAAATTTGATATCATATTGCTCACCCTTTTTTGGCGTGATTTCGAAATCGCGCCAAATATGTGTTAAACTGCTAGTGGTTGTGTGTCCAAGATGGTCGCTTGTCACTGGAAATACGGGATATGAAGACATGAGAAGTGGGGGCGTTTGAAGAATGATGTAAATTCAGTTGAATTGCATACATCAGAAAAATGTGAAAAATAATGAACAGCAATACATGATTAGTGAAAAGCGATGCTGAAAATAAGAGTATCAGAAGCGTAAAGTAAATTATGAGGAATTTAGAAATGTGTAGTGGGGCGCATGTGTGAAGAATTACATTTTAAAGAAAACAAGTGGTAGTAAAACTTTTAAAATAAAATTTTGAGGTCGAAACAAACAATAACTATTAAGCAAAAAATAGATAATTGAATGTAGATTGGAAAAATAATGAAAATTTATTATTTCGATTCCTCGCATTCTCTTTCCCAATTTTGCTTTAGTTAATTTCGACTTATTTACCCCTTTCCCCATCTTCTCTGTGTTAATCACATCAAAATCAATTAACACATCGAACTCATAAGTTGTTCCAATTGGCAACAACTTGTGAATAAATTCTGAGTTCCCTATGAATTTCTTCGAATGCGGAAAAATTCGGAAATGAAGAGCAAAACTGTGGAAATTCGTAATTTGTCATACTTAAAAAAATATGGCAGAGCGAATTTTTACTGTAAGATCAACAATAAAAAAAATTGACCATTGAATCTAAGACTTATTTACAAGCAATTTTCATGTCATTTATATATTAATCATATTTTTAATAGTTGGTCGAAATGAACTAAATCTTAAATTAAAAAAGTCAAACGAAAAACCTTCACTTTTAGGTAACAAAATTGACGAAAAGTGAGAATTTGGATAGTTTTCAGTATTTTGCCCCTAGTAATTAAAAACTGAGCCATCATACAATGTAAAAAAGATTCTCGTGCTCGCCGGTAATTGTTTCATTACCCATAATTGATAATTAAGCAAATATCTATAAAATATACAAGAAACGGCAAAAACGCATGGCGTACGAAACATGCTAATAATACAGCGTAAGGTCCGAAATGGTTAAAAATTCGAAATAACCGCTTCAAACCTACAGGTTTACCGCACAAAAAAATATTGATTACATTCTTAATAGCCCCAAATAACTGTGTTAATTTATCTAGTTTTTAAACAAAAAAGAAAAAGTAACAGAAAATAATGGACGATAAGACATTACAAAGTTTAGTTTACCATATTTCCCTAACGTGATGAAAATTACAATTATTTGGCAGCAAACATTAGTACCTATATTTTTCTACATTTCCTACTAAAAGATTTACATATTTTTTCCAACGTATAGTGAGTTTTTTCAAGGAAAAAAATTATTGTATGATGAAAAAGAAGTTGAACAAGTTCGGAACCTTTTGCACACAAATTCCTTCTTCATTCGATGAAAATCTTTTTTTAGCTTACTAATTCTACAAAGGGTCCAAGTAAATGGTAGTCCAAGGTAATAAGTACGGACAAAAAAGTTATGGACAAGATGTTCGTGAATTGTCCATAACTTTTATCCCTAACTTTTCTCTGCTACACCAGCTGTGTGGGTCTTGCATTGTCCTGGAAAAGGAGAACATAGTGGATTGCAAAGGAAAGTCTTTTGGACCGATATAGCCTACTTAAAACGTTTCCAGTAACTTACTGCATTACTCGATCATAAAGATATGGGATGTATACAATGCCCTGAGAATCTTAGGATTTCTTAAGACTCTTTAACTATTATACGTATGCGAAAAATAATCATTTTCCAAAACAATATAACTTACCAATGTTACAAAGTAGACACTTGAAATTTTTATTATATAATATTTATATATATTTACATAATTTCGCATAGTTTCATGTAATTTTAAAGGGCTCTTATAAAATTAAAAATAAACATGAATTTGATAATTTTTAAAAATTATGAAAATCAATATTTTAATGCGCAGAAGATTCTAAAGTGCAATATTGATCAGAATTCACAAAAGTAATGTTATTTAGTAGAAAACTCTTCCATTTTAAAGTTATTACATACATTTTAAAAATTTCAGTGGAAAAAAAAACTTTATAATACAGTTGAAAGACCCTAATGCAAAATCCTGACGTCAAATCTGACGAATAGAAGTTGATCCTATTGGATTCCATAGCTTGGCTAGATAGGAGAAGATTTCTGAAGTTGAAAGAGTGTGTATGAAAGTATGTGAAAGGTTTATGAGAATAAGTTAAACCAAGATGTTATTATTGTGGTATTGTTTTCTTCCTTATTACTTTATGTAACGTTATTATGGAAAACTTATTCATCATTTTCTTCAAGTGCAATTATTTAAAAAATTATGAAATTTAAAAAAAAAAAAAAAAAAAAATGCAATTAAAGTTCATTTAAAAATTTTCAGTTATGAATTTGTCTAAAAACAGAGAGTTGCGAATAAGTCGTAAGGAAACTCATTTTAAACATGTGTATCAAATTTAAAACTAATTTGATCAATAGTGTTTGAGAAATCCTGCGCAAGCTAAATTTTTTTTTTGTTTTGAGAAAAATGAAATTAAATTTGAAAAATAAAACAAAAAATAGTAAAATTAGGCTTAATTTTTTCTCGATAGTTCTAGAAGTTTTGGTAGCATTGTTAAGTGTTTGACACCAGAATGTTCCAAAAAGACAATGCTCTAATATCTATTGTTTTTCAAAATTGAAAACTTTAAAGATTAAGATTTCTGATACTCCTTGAAAGCTAGTACCGAGAGTCTTTCAAGTGAATGATCTAGTTTTGCTTTCACTGGAGCTATTTCACTTTTCATTCGTCATTCCATATTGAACCGTTTTGTTTTAGGGAGTTGAATAAATTAACCGATTGAATAAATGAGCATATAAAAAATAAAACAAAGGGGAGACGATTATTTAAACTTTATATAACTTTTCATGGTTGCTAAGGCAAAATGTATAAAAATCGTCGGTCTTTATAAAAAAAAAATATTGTATAGATTCGATCCATCCCCTTGCACACTCCACTTCAACATTAGTACTTAAATAATATTGTATCCAACAAGTAAGAACGAAACCACGGCCATTCTCACACGAAATAAAATTGAAATTCTCCCCTTGACAACCATTGCCACCGAAATTCACTTAATTACCCATCCCCAACACCGTTCAAGAAGCTATTTCTTCACCCTGTTCACGTAATCGCAATGGCTATTCTCTTGGAGGCAAAGCGTTTCCCTCGTTATCTTTGACAACCAACTATTCCCCAGAGCTTCGAAACCAGTGCTTCCTCAGACCGAACAAAAGAGGGTCAGCCAATGGGGGTGATCACACCTCGAGACTACCAAATCTCGCAGCAGCACTCCTCCACTTGGCATGGAAGACTATATCCTGGCCTCTTGTATTTCCTTATTAAATACGAGTTCTTTCTAAAGAAAGCTTAAGAAAAATGGGCAAATATACGTTAGACAGATTTTAAAGAGTTAACCATTTAAGTTTGATCGGTGGAATTTTTTTGGAACTATACGGCCTTATCTAGAGATATTATCAAATGTTCGATAATCTCGACAGATTTATTTTATAAACTGGAAACGAAAGTAATATCAAACGAACAATAAAATTTATTGAGCATATAGGAGGACAGAAAGCTATTTTGAATAAAACATAAACTCCCAAATTAAATTGGTCCAATATCAAAATTAATTTATAGCAATAAATTAGGAATTCATACCATGTTCATTAAAATTTAATTTTAATGAAAATTTCAAATGAACTAAATGCTGGAAATGTGTAATTGAATTCCTGGTTGAGGCCCATGGAAAATAAAAAAGAAAGAAAATGGTAATCAAGAATCCCTATGGTATCCCGAGGGATGTGTCATATTTGTTGATCAAAAACAAACTCCATGGGGAAAATCTGATTACTACCCCGCTTTGAGTTCATTAATTGTGTATTCCGTTTAATTACCACGTATTTATTTTATTGATAATATGAATATTTAATTATTATTGCTGCTTAGCGTTCTGCACTTTCATATTCAGTTGGATCTTTATATTTACGTTGTTCGTAACGATAGATGGCGCTGTTGCGTACTTCACCAAGAAAGCTTATATAACTCGGAGAAAGAAAAAAGACGTGTTAACAAATTAACGTTTATGTTGTAGGCCAGAACCAAACACTTCTTCATAACTAAAACTACACGCGTGATATATTCATTTTCAGTTGTTCGAACATTTATGTGTTAATCTTTTGTGTAAAACATGCTATCAAATATATTATTATAGTTTGCAATCTTTGAAAGTCGCCAATGAGCGCCAAATATTATACAAGTAAAAATTGCTGCAAACGTTTCTAATAATTTAAATCATATTTTCAAAAAATTAACAAGAAATTACAGAATACTTCACTTCAAGCATATCTTTAAATCTATCAATGAATGTTTAATGATTTAGTATATTTATTTTCTATAATTTTGCGTAAATGCAAAAACAATTTTGGGGAAATATTGGCTTCAAAATAATTTATTTCTTATTCGAGGAGGGAAAAAAATCTAAAAATAATTTGAAAAACTACAATGTTTACGAGAAATATTCATATTTTGTTACACATAAAACATATAATATCGACTTCCTAATTGTATTAAGTTAAAAAGTAACTTAAATCATTTTTAAATAAAATATATCTGAAGTATATATACAAAGGAATGTTTTATTAGTGTCAATAAACCAAAAAAACACTGTTGCCATTGTCGTAATAAAAAAAAATACCGATGTATATGATAGAGAGGTGATATGACATTTACGATATATGATGAAATATAGGTTAATTTTTAAAACATGAATTTTTTTTGTAACAGTTCTGTGGAGAAATTTTAAAGTAACGTATCATTTATTACAAAATTAATGTAATGAAAACACACACATTTTAAATAACTACGTCTTTTCACAAATTGTTACAATTAAGAATTGGCGTTTAATAATTTAATCAGATTACTCATACAAACTAATTAATGGATCTCACCATCCTTAAACCTAGAAATTCGGCTTTCAGAAATAATATGCAATTTTTTTTTGAATATTTTAAAACAATCCCTATGAAAATATTCTTATTATTTCCCGGTTTGTGATCAAAAATGCACATGCTTACATCTGATCAACTTTACTTTACGGAAAACGTAAAAGCTCATTTTCTCAAAATATAAAATATCAACATTTCATACAAAGTGTCTTAAAAAAACTATTCAAGATATCTTACAAACTTTTTACAGTTATATTATTATATTCTATAGCGTAATTCGAACTAACATTATGTTCCGTACATATTTTGAATTATTTTGAGAAGTAGGTACATATTAAAATATGAATTATTTTAATACCGATTTTCAAAAATGATAATAGGAAACTGCATTACATTTTAAAGGTTTTCAGTTTAATTACATTGGTAAGCATTTATTTGTATTACGAAACAAAAATAATAAATTCAAAAGGAGGAAAAAAACACATTTTCAAGACTTTGGGCGCTAATCAGTATGTAACATTAAAAAGAGAAAACAAAGCGTTATCATTGAGCAATATGTTATAAACTATTTGAAATTTTTGCGTAAATTTAAAAATTAGTTTATCAAAGTACAAACTGCAAATATTCACATATAAAAAAATTCTCTCGAATTGATTGTATTCTGATTGTATTTTATCTCGAATTGATTGTATTCTGTAACCAAGATAAATTTAAGACATTCACTAATTCTCCAATTTAATTTTTGATTGAAGAGAAGTATAATAAATATATATTTAAGTGAAGGACAAAATCTTGAGAAAAAGTGTTTTTGAAACACAGTATTCGTTCTACAATGCGACACTTGATATTTTCTGCCTCTTAAAGTCACTCGGTGTTTTTACATAGATATGACAAGTTACTGATACATAGTTTATGCTTTCTACTTCAATAAAATAATGTAGGCTATCAGTACAAAACATTAAATTTGTAGTAATTTTAGCTATTTATGTATTCGACATTTTATTTGCATGTAAACTTATTTTTGCTTGTATATATATATTTTACTCGATTTGATTATTTACTAACGTCGTACTGAGAATTAACTCAAAGAAGCGTTTATACTAACTACGAGATGCATATAATATTGTTATTTCAAAATTTTCGCTTGAATGCTATAGAAAAGAATTACTAAATTTGTGTTTCACTGTATTATAGCAATAAAAAATTAGTTATCATTAGAGAGTGCTTGAAATATTGTTTTCAAACCGATATTTTCGTATTTTCGTAACCGACAGAGAAAATATTACGGCGACTTGTGATGTCTCATCACTTAAACTTGCCGTCACACTATCACTGCAAGAATGAGCCAGCCATTGTGGTAAAGCCAGCCAGCTGAAGTAAACTAGTCCTTCTGCTATCGCACACAAGAAAGCAGTTAGAGAGAAAAATGAATAGTCGATCAAGTCACTTGGTTCTCTCCAGCATTTCTGGCTTTCTTCTTGTGTTAGCTGGTCGGGTTGACAGCTTGTGTTTTTCTCGATTTAACATTTTTTAAAATTGTTTAAAATAACAATATTATTATTATTGTTTATGTGTGTTTAGTCTTTTTGTGCGAAGTTGAGTCACCTTTTGATCTGTAGTCATTCCACCATTCTCACTAATCCCATAATGGTAAATTCTATAGTGTTGATGTTTCTTTGGTTTGAGTTACAAAATACTTCAAGCAAAATCCTCGAAACTAATGTTAAGAAACATATGTTCAAATTTCTCTACATTATAAGATAAGCTTCCCCTCCCCCTCACCATCCGTTATAGAAAATCCCATATTTATCGAGAACAGCTTAATAGTATAATCTGCATTTGAGTCTTTCTCAATGACATTAATTTCTCAAGACGTCTTAATTTTAATTCTTGGAAATATAAAAGGAAATATTGTTGTAATTGAACAGTTCTTACTTTCATTTGAAATAAATAGTATATATTAGTAGTAGATTGAAGGGACCTTTAAAATCAAAGTTTTAATTATTATTATGGGGTATTATGTAGTTTAATTATGACTATAAGTAATCGAGACAGAAACTTGTTTTTTTTATTTATTCTTCTTATATCTTATCACTTCAGAGTCACCATCTAGAGTTATGCATCTGTTTCAGCATTCTTTGACCTTTTGAAGGCCACCAATATAGAACTCAACAAAGATTATTAAACTCTAAATACTCCTTTTTGTGGGTTTCTTCAATCAACAGCTTTCTCAGACCAAACAAATCAATATTAATAGCTGTAATCTGTACCATTTCATATCTAATGATAAATTAACGTACGGAATAAATGTGATTCAGATACCCCCGTTATTTCTTAGTAACAATGGAAATTTTATAATTCCTCATCGTTAGTTCATGATCATTTTTTTTCAAACGATTGTAATTTATGCGAAGAATTCATTGACAAATATGACTTCCTGAATGGATAATATTAACATGAGTTTTTAACTATGATTTGGATCTTTTAAGGATTCAATGATAAATAATGAGTTTAAATATATAAGAAAAAAATAAGTTTTTATAATAGGGTTATTTTTTGTAATAATTAAAACTTTACGAAATCCTGGGATAATAATTGGTTTACGTTACTGCAGGTTACCTATATCTACGGTATCCAGAAATCCAACAACTCAACATGATTTGCTGTTATTAACACCATAATGTATTTAAGTATCAGTTAACATCTAGGATAAACTTTATCCCGCTATATCTGTTATTTCCTTGTGTTATCTCCAGTGTATAAAGCCCGTATGCAGAGAGCTTTTTTGTAAAGGGGCGAATGTAAGCTGTCACTTACACAACCCCTCAGATTAGAACCAGGCTCCGAGTGGAGCAGATCAGACTCTAAGTGGATAGTCTCCGTTTGTAAGCGATCGAGTAGGGATCGCACAATAATGCGATAAAGATAGTACTCAATAAATTATTATTGTTGTTGATCAACCACCCTTGTGCTTTACCTTAGAATTTAAGACAACAGTTAAGAAATTCCAGGTGACCAGATATGCTATCAGTAAATTGCATATTTCACCAAGGTAACGCGACATGATTTAAAGGAAATAAAGGAAACTGTTTAAGGTGTGTTAACGCAACAGCACTAAAAGAAAGGAATTGTAGTTGTTAGTTTAAAAGTTATTATTGAGTAAAGAAAGTGCGTTACTATAATAATAATAAAGAAGAGGCAGAAGTTCAATCCGATCAAATCCAGATTTGCAGAGAATTCGATTTAACGTCCAGCGTCGCGTCCAACTTATGGAAACAGCTTAAGGAAACCAGATCCGTCGAGATAAAGCCTGGGCAAGGTCGTCCAAGAGAAGATCACCATTTGTCCATTACAGCGTAGCGTAACAGGAATGCTACAGCTTCTCAGGTCTTTCATCAGTTGTATGCAGCCACAATAACCCGAGTTTTAAGGGTGACTGTTTCCAAAAGACTTCATGAGAGAGGGTTGTTTGCAAGCAAACCTGTTGTTTGTGTCCCGCTCAGTTCTGCAAACAGAAGAGTACGCTTAAAATGATGCAGAGATCATACAGATCGGAGCATTAATCATTAGATGACCATTCTCTTCACTGATTAATTCCGATTCCACCTAACCAGTGATTTCCACCGTACTTTCATACAGAGAGCACCAATGACCCTCTACCTGCCCTCCAATGTCCAAGATATCGACCATTACGAAAGCGGAGGCTTAATGATCTGGGTTGGCATCATTTTGGATGGTCACACACACCACCGTGTCTTTGAAAGAGGCACTGCGACTCTTGAGAAGTATAGGGAAGAAGTCTTGGAGCCCTATATCCACCAATTCAGGGGTCCAGTTGGTCAAGATTTTCTTTTAATGGATGACAACGCAAGGTCACATAGAGCTCAGGTGGTCGACGAATTTCTGGAAAGTGAGGATATTCACCGGATGTAATGGCCAACCAGATCTCCAGACTATAATCCTATACAGCATGCCAGGGACGCTCTGGGGAGGACAACTGCCCATTCAGAGAACCATCCAAGACCTGAAAACAGCGTTGCTGAACGAGTTGGACCAATTGCCACAGGAACTAATAAATTCCCTTACTTCCAGCATAAAATCACGTTTCGAGGTCTATATATCTGTAAGAGGAGACCATATCCCCTATTAACACATTTACTTGGTTCTATTCTGTAACTGCTGTTTCATACCTTGCGACTCCGATGAGTGTTACGCACGATAATGCATATGTATTATTTCTGTTGAATAGTTATTTTTTTGTATTATATCAACCTTATGTACACACCAAATTTCATTAAAATGTGTCCAGTAATTCTAGAGATATCGACCAAAACGGAAAATTCTCTTAATTTTGAACACCAGTGTAATAATTAAGACTTTACTATACCCTCTTGTACAATTTCAACTAAACACCTTGAACACATTTTTCAAGTAAAATGTATGATGATTTCAGAATCATACTTGGTGAAGCAAGATTTTTACAGGTAATAATCATTATCATCAGTTCATTCGTAATTTGATGTAAGCATAACATGTCAAATTAAAAACATCACTCTCATTACCACATATAATTCTATTTCTAATAATTAAAAAGTATTGATGCTAAATAATTATTAAAACTCTTTATTACGTTATCTATCAAACTTATTTACAATTCAGATAACATTTTACGGAGAAATTAAAAAATCATAAAAATGTTAAACTTTTTTCTCTCTCCAGCGATCTTTTTATGATAAATTTTCAATAAAATATTAGAAACTTTCATGTGATAAAGAATCAATATGACTATACAACACACAAGAGAAATAGCTCAAAGATATTCAGCAACTTCATAAATTGCCATAAAATATATTGTTTGCTACACATTTAAAAACATTTTATGCGGTATACATGGACCGCTTAATAAAGACCTATACAGAATATGTAACTCAGAATCTCGCTATATAGACTGAAATTAGTTTTCTAAAGATGTCAAAAATTAATTTATACACTTGGATATTCTTAAAAGTTTTATTTGCTTATACATCAATTATTTTTAACCATAATATTTTTTTTTTTAAAATTTGAAATTTGTACATAAAATTACTCTTCGTTGTCAAGAACTCGGATTTTCTAGGGAATAAGTTCAAAATCAGTTTATCATTTGAAGATGCTACCTTGTATTCGTTCAAAGTTGACATTTTTGGTGATATAATGTAGTAGATGATCAGGTTTTGTGACGATGGTTGTTTGGTTAGCCGTTTGTATATGCAACGGTAACCAGACATAGAAGATCCAAGCTCATTCTAGAATTATAAAGGTCTTTCAGAATTGGTATCAATTACAAGAAAACGGCTTTCCAATTTGTTCGAAAGCGTAAATGTTATTTTCAGTATTAAACTCGGCTTCTTCCCGGTCATTAGTAGGATCTGTTACATGATTTATAATGTCACTGACATTTACGAGATAATCCTGAACGCGTACATCATTTCGGTAATATCATTTACACTAAATGTATTAAAATCTTCACTACCGATATCGTGTGCGAGGCTTAACGATTTCTGGTGATAATTTTAAAATGCTTTCGGTTGGATTCAGGCCAGGTTGCTTGCTATCATGCATTCATAGTGTGTTAATATCGGTTTATCAGGTGGGACATCTGTTGCTTTCTTTTTAAATTACTTTTTTATATATTTTTATGAATATTATGCATTTTAAAAGACTCTTTTATATGTCTCTTAAAAATAGAACAAAAAAGAGCGCATGGGAAAGTGCTTGACAGTTCTGTAATTGCTTAAAAAATAAAATGACCTTTAACATCAATTCAATAAATAATTAATAATAGCAAAAACACACAAAAAACTCATATAAAAGCAAATAAAACATGTTTCACATTTGCCTTTATTAACTGTTTCAAAAAAAATTTATGATCAATCATATATCAAAGATAAAATATCATTATAATTAAAAATATTTTCATATCTTAGAGCTCAATATCTATCAACAAACTCAAAACTTCTTCTCATAACAGGACTCTACGAATACATTTAGAAGAAGAATATATTTTGCATCGAAAATACGGTATTAAAAGTTTAATTCACTTCGCTTCGTGTTTCGGAAAGAAGAATTGAATAAACAGCTGTGCTTGAACTGCAAATCCAAGTTGTCATTTTTTCCCCTTCCTTCAAGTTTTCGGGAGTTTCTCGTGTTTGTTTATACATAAGCAAATTCCTAGAATAGTTTTCATTGGTTCTTCTGAGAATATTTTATTCATTTTATATATTCTGGAATGATTAGAAAAGTGATAGTAAAGTGTCATTACTTTTTATATTAGATAAGTTTCGGCTTTGTTTGCACATAAAGTTTCTATTTACATGTCTTTCACATATGAAATGTTCTTATAATTTTTTTTCAGAGTGTTATTTAACAAATTCTGTTCTCCTGAATTTTAATAACTTTTTAACAACATCTGAAAAAGCAATAAAATAGAACTACTATTACAAATCATTTTCAATTCAAATTTTAATGTTCAATGGATTTTCACGCACATAAATGAATTAGAATTATAAATAATTATATTTTACGTAGTAAGCCATTGAACCGGAAAGTATTGATAAGCAAAATTTAAGATTTTATTCATTAAGTTTAGTTATTAGAAGGATAGATTTCTATAATTTGCACGTCTTCATTTTATTTTTTTAAACAGAATTATTCCTCGTCAAAGGATATAGACAGAAAACTGAAACTTATTAAAATTTTAAAATATAAATTTTAAACAAATCTTGGTAGAAATTATTTTTTATTCTATTCCATTTATAAAGAAATTATATTTGTATATTAGCCATTTACTATACCTTATTTTCATGTATAGTGATTATAAATTTAGAAACTTTGAATAATTATATTATAACAATATAAAATAATTTACATTTTAATGGCAAGTCACGTGAAAGTTTAAAATTATTTAACTGTAACAAAATATAATATACATTATTTTTAGTTAAAAAGAAAACAAAACTTTAATATTAACTAAGAAAGTATTAATGCATTAGTATCTTAAAAATGTAATAATGTATACGATCAAATTACACTAAATGTGTAATGCATTTATAATAAAAAATTAACCTAAAGATTAATATTTAATGATGATGATTTAATATGGCGAATGCAACAACTAAAATTAAATATTCGTAATTGGAATGCCGCTAGATTAAAATTGCTTAAATATACTAAAACCTTTCTTGTTTAAATCAAACATTCAGTTTTCTTCTTTAGAACAAATATTCAGTCCCCTGATACTTCGATGTTAACTATTGTAGCATACCATCTTATTGGAGTAACTAAAAAAAATTTTTTTTCCAAGAAAAAGTTGTTCAAATTTACACGACTTTTTGAAATTATATGCATTTTTAACATTGTAACCAAAGACTTTCGGCTGGGTTTCCCCTTGGATCGAAAGTTAACAGAGATTATAACCTACTACTTTTTTGTTACTAATTTCTGGGATCTCTGTTAATGGTTATGCTACAAAAAGAACAAATTGTCACATTTTATATTTCATGGTCTATTTTATGTAATGGTCAAACAGACATTATTCCTTCTAAAGCCCAACCGCGAGAGCCTTAGTTAATGACCATCCATTCAATTACAAACAGCTGATATTCTTATTGCTTGCTAGTAGCGGAAACAATAAACAATCCTACAGCCTGTGCTTAGTGCGACATGCTCGGTTGATGTGCAAAGATCATTCCGCTGTCTTAATTCCCCTCTCTTCCCTTCAGTTTATGAGGTGGTAAATTGTCCCACAGAGCCCCAAATCCACTTCTGGCGTAACGAAAACGGATGGAAACCACCATCGACGGATTTTGTGTGCTCTTAGATCTTACTTACATGAAGAAGGGCAATGTTCGGTTTAAGAAAATGACCCTGCCTCCTTGTTTTTTGTGTGTCTGCTAAGGATTAGGTGGTAAAGAAAGAGCAAAAAAAGGAGATGGACTCCATCCATGTTTATTCTGCGGTGTCATCCAAATGGTTTTTTCCCCTTTTCTTCAAGAAAAGGATCCATTTAGATGGCTTAATGAAGGTAAGTCCAAAATGAGTCCCAAAGGGCTTTTAAGAAGCGGATCGTCTCTTTGGAGGGTTGGCGTAAAGTTGACGATACACTAGAGAAAATAGTAGGAACTTTTCCTTTCTTTGCCTCTTTAAAGATAAATTGAGAAAGCAACACATTACAGCTTCTCTAGGATCAGTTTGGAGGAGGACCGTAAAATAGTTTATGCTTACCATGTTAACATTGAATTGCAAGTCACTATAATAAATACCTAGCATATTTCTATTGTGACCAATGATATCGATTTATGAGAGGGAATTGTAAAGTTTTAATTATTACTAACAGAAAACGAGATTAAATTTTTATAATTTTTTTATCTCTGATTCTTCTTTATAAAGTAATCAGTAGGTGTAATAGCTTTCTCTCAACGTTTCACGACCTTTCGAAGTCCATTATGATAAAACCGAGCAGATCACGTCGAAAACCGTCAACCATTTGACGTCATTTGTGTTGTCAAATCTTAGACTCTGTTTTTTTAAATTTCGGGAATAAGAAAATGTTGCTTTGGGAGGTGGAGGAGTTCATGAGAACAGTTTGGATACGGCAAAATTTCATTAGCCCTTTTCTTTGACAGGCTGCTCCATAATTACTTCTGAATAGAATTTAGTAATATGTGAACACTTCTTAACACGTGTATCTCATCGTGAATAATATTCCACACATACTGTCGTAGTTAAAATCAGTCTCAGGTTAATCTTCGGTCTAATAGGATTGAGTACTTCACTTCCTTCAATGTGGCAACATCTTCCATGAATAACTGCCTTCCACTTCTTGGATTGTCTGTGAGGGACATGTGGCTCTGGTAAGAAAACTTCTTTTCCACCTCTCAACAGTGTCATGTGATGAGAACTATAATTTCCGTAAACAGCTCTCAGTTCATCATGGATTTTATGGGCATTATAATCTTTCAAAAATGAAGGAACTTAATCATACTACCTCTATATTCTTCATACTGCAAGTTATTTCAATCTACGGCTTCCAGAAACCAAACAAATAACATCAATAATAGTAATTCACAGCATTATATACACAGGGATAAATTAATATGCAGAATACATTATACCCAGTAAGATCTCTGTTTTGTAATAATTAAAACTTTACGATACCCCCCATAGAATTAAAAGCACACCTAGATGTCCTTGTGTGCACTTTAGGAAACTCAACTCTCTATTATTTTGATAGATACCTATAATGTGGAATTTTACTAAATTCAACATTAAAAATTAGGTTAGTTGGTTTTATTAACGTCGCACTAGAAGCAACAAGAGGCTATTTTAAATTAGACCTCGTAATTTTGAACATCGGGCAAGTGACGAGGAAGACATTTGAACTGGTCTCTTCCTCTCCTACCTTCCACATCACGCCAGAGGGAGGACTTTGAGCCCCGATAGATTTAGACATGCATTAGCCCCGGCTACGCTCCAGATTTTTAGCGGCATCACAAGCTCGAATTCGCGACTCAACGAAAGCCGCTGGTCACGATCATGACCACTAGGCTACTCGGCCACATTAAAAATTATGAATGTAATGTGTAACTGATTCAACGAGTCGATTTATAAGGCTATTATCTAAATTATACAGAGAAATGAGATCCATGAACATAACTGGTCAAAGTCTATTGCATGAGGATTAATTTCGTCCAGTCTAATTAATTAAAAAGAAATTACCCAATTAGAAATCTTTCCCAGGGATCTATGGAATTGTTCTAAACCCTAGATATCAAGCAAGGGTTCCTAGAACATAGTAATAAATTTGAGGTGCAGTACCGGAGTGGTTAAAAAAATATCTTATTTGGCGACAGATGCCGTTATAATTGGAATTCGGTACTTCCATTGGTCTCCCATCTGTTAAACGGCACCAAAACAAATGTGGCATTGAATCATAGGATAGTTTCATTTGTTGATATCGATGAGACCTGTCTTCATCATCACTGACCACAATCTAAGCAACAGTCAAAACAATGTGTTCCTTCCAGTGAATCTGCTACACAGTAGGCGAAGATGGTCTCATTGGTCGAAAATGTTATGCGAACGATTTTTTAGGATGCAAAGGTTGTGATACTCAGGGACTTCCAACAGGAAAAAAAATGACATATGGACAATACCACAGGGAGTTACCCAAATCTCATTTCCCAATTCTAACAAAGATACCTTTTGAGCCACCCCTGTAAAATAAAAACAAAAATAAAATTAATTTAGAACAGAATGAGACTTTATACGTCATCAACCTAAAGTTTGCATTCCATTGGTAAGTTTGAAAGTGTTAAATTGTCTAATTATTTCGCAAGGTTCTTTTCTCGCATGCCTTCTTTGTGATTGATGGAAATGCCTACATAAAGCGACGAAAGCGCATTAGTGATTTCTAAGACCTGTTTACAATTTCTTCTGTTATGAATCTTTAAAATTTGCCTGGTAATGACTTTAGTTTACAAAATAAAGAATAAAAATGTATTCCTAGGAAATATTTATCCACGCACTTTGACAGATTACCTTTAATAATGGGTTTAAAAGATTATTGTAGTTTAAAGTAGGTTGTTTTGACTTGTTCATAATTACCATTAGATATAAACTTTTCCCTTTATACTTTATCCTTAATGATGTTTTGATGGACTTATTTCGGTCATCTACAAAATTACTTACATCTATCTATATTTCTTCATGGTTCTGTAAGAATTTAATTTAATAGATTATGGAGAAAGTATTTTTTTCTGATATTGAGGTATTTATTTTATGTATGTACACTGTAATAAACATCTTTTTTAATATGAAATACTAATAATCTTAACAACATTTTACTAAATGTTATAAATTTAGGCTTTTAATGGAAAAAAAAATTATCAGTATATTCTCCATTAATTTCGATATTGCATTCTGCTAAATTTATATACTTTTAATTAATATAAAAACTATAGAATTTTACTATAACAAACTAAACAATTTTATAGGATGAGTAAATTAGTTTTGACGAAGGCACATTTTAAAAACTGGAAGAAAGTAGCTTGAAGGTATCTTGACAGGGTATTTTTATGTAATATTCCGGGTTATAAAAATGATGAGCACTTGAGTTTAAATTGGTGTATTTACAACGATTACCATGCATATGTTATAAAGTTAATTAAGATAAATGTAAGTAATATTTACGATACAAATGTACGAAAGTTAATGTACATAGTTCGTTGTAAGCGCTCCGTGCATTTATGCGGTAAGAGTTTCAACTACTTGATACGACATGCCACTCAAACTCTGTAAAGGCGTCTTCCCATGCAAAGCGTTTCGTTTCCCCAGCGGAATGTCACTTCGGCAGCAACAGCGCTACCTGGTGGATGTTGGAGCACCATGCGACTTCTATCTGTTTCCTAAGGTGAAATATGCATTATAAGAAGCAAGATTTCAATCCCTTGAAGCTGTGAAAGAGAAAGCTGCATACGACCTGAAGGAGCTGACAGAAGAAGGCTTCCAGCACTGTTTCGAACAATGGGAAATTCGCACGGCGCGATGTAGGGACAGAGGTGAGGTGTCTATAGAAGGTGATAATAAGCAAATATATACGACATCAAAATAAAACGTTTTACGGTGTCAGTCTCGTTATTTAATAGCCACTCCTTGTATGTTCCTGATGAGATATTGCGACAACGTATTTTGAAATGCTATGATTATGCGAACTTTGTATTACTGATATCGTGCATTCCAATGGATGTGTCGATTGTTTCCTATCAAAAGAGAATATATTGTATATTCTAGAGAGTCTCAAAATAAATTTAGGTTGATTCCAAAATAATTTGCTTATTCATTGTATGGACCTTTCTTGCATTTGAAAGCGGATTAGATAAGTGAATGAGTGAATGTAAAGTTTATTGGCACAAGAGCCAGATATGGATATGCTGCGCCAAACAAGATTTAACTGTGATGTAGACGTGAAGAAATTGAAAAAAAAAAAAAAAAAAAAGACAAAAATTGGTTGTAAAAGAGGGTCGAAAATAGAGAAGGATCGATAGGATAACCCGGGAACGTGTCACCCGTGTTTACCAAAGACAGTAAACCCCATTGGAAAGAAAAAAAAGATCACTATGGTGCCTCGGGGTCATGAGGAATAGTCAAGTATATGGACTAATGAATTCATCAAAACAAATTAATTCTCAGACCTAAATATTTGATAAAAATTGGCAAGATGTTTATTTTCTGTCATATTTCAAAGCATATTTCGTTTTGCTGTATAATTTCTTTCACGTTTTAGGAAGAAAAATTCAATTTTCGTTACACATGGAATCCTACTGAAATACAATCTCAGTTGGACAAAAAATTTAGCTTTTGCAATAAAAATACAAATAAGGAAAAGTTTGTCCATGTCAATAACGACAACATTCGATGATCTAAATAAATGCGTGTTCTTCCTACATTCAAAATGTATCTTTTTCATTATAGAATGTATATATACCGCAAAAGAAACGGATGTGAAATATCTTCATTTCTCTATTATAATAGTTTCTTCGATTTTAAATGACAAGGAATCATTTCATTTGAACGCTTCACAGTTTTTCGCTTTCGGAAACGAAAAATTTAAATTTTTATACGAGCCACTGTAACATTTCGATTCTGTTTTCGTATGTCCCATACCCCGATACCAAATTGACCCATTGAAAAAAAAAAATCCGTGTAGTTTCTGGTAATATATAAAAGTCCGACTTTGGCGAATGCGAGTTTTCTCCTTGAGAATATTCGAGCAAAGCCGTGCTTTGGTTTCCAGACAGCCTGTTAAGGGTATTCGGTTTGCTGAAATGCTCTGGTATTTTGTTTTTTGTTTTCAAAGCCTCCAGGGATTACGCAAGATGGAGCGCATGTTTTGCGTGGATTCTTTTCTTTAGTTTTCTTATTTTAATATTATTTTTAGAAGAAGAATTGCTTGGCAATGTTGCACAAAAGTGTGTGTTAAGGTGTTATTCGAGATCGTAGAAGAATGCCTCTAGCATTTTGGAGAGAAGTAAAGGGGTGAAAAAAAAA
>BMAW01095174.1:92104-123612 GCA_019974015.1 Nephila pilipes
TGTTAACTTTCCTACTTAAAGCCTGCCTCTAGAGGGCGTTCATTTGTAAAGGGAGAGAGTGTGATGTCACACGATCCCCTCAGACGAGACCTGACCGAATCTCCGAGAGGAGCTGTTGTAAACGAGTGGTAGCAAGTAATGAAATAAATATTGTTGTTGTTATACAACCCGATGTGTTTTTTGTCTAAGGACAACCGTGAATTGAAATCTGAGGTGATGATGATAGTTAGTTTTAGTAGTAGTTAGTGAGTGAACAGTTTATAATACACATAATAGAAATTCATATTTATTATTATGATTATTTTATGACGTTGGTCTATTCGTGATTTTCTCTTCACTAACCTTGAGGATTCATCGAGTTGAATTGCATAAAATTACAATTTGTTCCAAACCAAACTGAAATGTGATTAGTTATTTCAGATGAATGTAGATGTGAAGTAAAATGATATATATATATATATATATAACTGATGAGCAATTAATGGATAAAGAGAAGAGAGATAGAGTGTTAGGATTGGCAGCCGCATTGTTACTGAGCTTTAAGTTATTCTGTTAGTTTTGTGGATTTAACTGAATTCCACTAACAGCATTAATCTACGTAGTTAGGTCAAAGATAGTGTTGAAATCAAGAACGAGTGGATTGGTAAAAGATTTCTTATATAAATCATAAATTAGGACAGTAAATTATTGTGAAACTCTTGGATATTCTGTAGTGATAATAAAAAAATTTCGTTTGTTTAGTCTTGTGTGTTCTCAATTAGCATATTGTTGCCTTTATTTAATACTTTCAATTAAAATACGGAACTGGAGCCAAATAATGACAGACAAACGCCACAATTTATTAAGTAATATTTAACCATTCCAACTTAAGATATTTTTTTAAAATTACAAAATCCCATTGTTTTAAGAAAATTGAGGTATAATATGGAACGAATGTTCATATAAGTTTAGTTTTTAGTTTAGTTTAGTTCGTATTAACGTCGCACTAGAAGCAACACGAAGGCTATTGGCGACAGACCTCGTTATTTTGAACCTCGGTCAAGTGACGAGGACGACACCTGAGTGGGCACTCCCTCTCCTAACATTCACACCACACCAACGGGAGGACTTTGGGCCCCGACAGATTTAACGTGTTTCAGTCCCGGCTACACGGCGGGTCTTTGGCGGCCAAGGATCGAACCCGCGACTGAACGAAAACCGTCCGCCACGATTCCGAAACCATGACCACTAGGCTACCGCGGCCAAAGTTCATATAAGAATTGAGAAAGTGAGATGGAGAGAGAGAGAGAGAGAGAGAAGTAAGATTTCAACTTCATAAATATAAAGTTTAATTAAGTGATTATTAACGTCGTACTAGAAGCAACACGAGGGTCATTGACGACGGACCTCGTAATTTTGAACCAAGGTCAAGTGACGAGGATGACACCTGAGCTGGCACTCCCTCTCCTCACTTCTACACCACGCCAATGGGAGGATTTTGGGGCCCGACAGATTTAACGTGCATCAGCCCTGTCTATACGTCGGGTCTTTGGTGGCCAAGGCTCGAACCCGCGACTGAACGAAAACGGCCAGCCACGAATCCGAAACCATTAGGCTACCGCGGCCACTTTACAAATATAAAATAATTTATAACAGTGTAATAGAAAAACAATGGAATCTCTTTGAATCTCAGTAGTCGGGGTCTATAGTTACTACGCCACGAGTTAAATAAATAACAAATTACATCATTCACATAAACTGAGCGATAAAATGAAATCCAAAATCAATACGAATATTCTACATTACGTTTACACGTTCTCGACATTATTTTTAATGATTACAGAAATCCCCTATACAAGAAAAGTTTTTCATTATTCTTAAATTTCGACCAATAAGAAATTGGTGAATATACAGCTAATCTCACTGACTACGAGATAATGAAAACAATCACGAACGAATAAAAGTCCCAAACTGGAACATTTCATCTTCCGTCTAATCCAAACATTCAAATCCGAAAAAGAAAAGGTATTAAAATGGTCTATCCACTCTCAGCTCCAAACATTTAAGGGTTGAGTCTAAAGACCAATGTTTGTTTTCTCCTTTTAGTTGGATTGTAATCGTCTATTTTTTTTGACGAAAGTCACTGTATGCACTTTTTGATCAGGGGATTTGCGGGATCTGGTTTAGTTAAATATTCCTACTCTATCCCTGCGGGCTTTTTTCCTGTTGCATTTTTTTCGGTGCACGTGCACCATTTGACTTATTGCTTTCTTGTATTAGTAATTTCTATCTTATGGAGTATACGTTCACATGATATATAAAAGAGAAATAAAAGGAAGTTGTTTTATGCCTGCTCTTAACAGGAAGTCCCGACATCATTTGAAATAAATATTAATTTGAATTTCATAAAAAGAAAGTCATGGTATAACCACGTGTTATTGGGTTCCCCGGCAATTTAATATAAATTAAAACATTTTTTAGAAAGATTAATATTGTAAGATTTGTTTTACGAGTTGTGTTGAACCTTAAATATAATATGCAATGCAAATAAATGCATTAATATTAATAAAATTTCTAGCTTATCAATTAAAATACTCTGCATTTTTATACTAAAAAAGTACTATTTCATCAAATATTCTTTTTGAGGAAGTCAGCTCTACCTAAACGTAGTTGACCTATAAAACTTCCCATTACGAAAGAGAAGTTTATTAATGATTATTTACACGTGTTATCACCCGCCGGTAGAGGATATCTTATGAGGGGCAAGTGTATAAGGTTTACAAAAAACTCCAGATAGTTAGAAGGGGAACTCTACACAGATAGAAAGTTGACGCACGCGCTAAATATAAACTGCACTGATCGCCAATGTAATGCGGTAAAAGATATGAATAAATAAATTTGTTATTATTATATTAACAGAAGAGACACTGTAACTATTGCAGCTGACGCACGCCCAAAGTAAACTACGCTGCTCACCTACTTAACGCGATAAAGACACAAATGTTTAAAGTTGTTATTGTTATACAACCAAGTCTGTTTGTTCTTTGTCTGAAATTCAAATACATTCATTAAGTAAATATTAATTGAGTGAAGGTTATCACTAAAAGTAAAAAATAAAGAAGACAGTAATAAAAAAATTATAATCAAAATGAAAAAATTCTAAGCAAAGTTTTGCAAAGAACAGATTTAACCACTCGATGCGCGCATTTTATATAATTATTATTAAATTACTCAATTAAGCATAAGAATTAAAGTAAACGATGAAATATCGAGAAATGAACGATAGAAAAATTTTCCAATATTAAAATTAAAGCAAACGATAAATTATTAAATTGAATATTATATCAGCTACATGTAACCAAAATTAATGGAAGCGATAAATTATTAAATTGAATATATTTAAGCTAAATGTAATTAAAATTAAAGCAAATAATAAATTATTAAATTGAATATTATATTAGTTGTATGTAATTAAAACTTAAACAAGCGATACAAAATTGAAAAGTTATCTGGTATGCAAAAGGTGATCCAAATAAAACAATAGCCCCTTGGGTGGCTAAAAAGTGTATTTATTATCTCAGAAGTGATGTAAAAGTAGAAAAAGCGTTTAATACATGACAGTACATTACAAACAAAAGCCTTACATGAAAAGTAATAAAAATCTATTTAAATTAAAACGACTTTGTAAATTCAAATTTCTTGAGTAGATGAACTAAATACAGTAGAATCCTGTTAACTCGCGGTTCATTAGCTCACGAATCTGCTTAACTCGCGGGTTTACTGAGGCTGCCTGATTCAGATGAATGATGTGACTAGGATATCCAGATTAATCTTTTTCAGGTGACGTCAGAACTTCATGTTAAAAGCAAATATTAATACATCTTTCTATTTTATGTATCGTGAAATAAACAAGCCATGGAGTTCCAATTTGCAACAGTAAAATAATACTCCGAATCAGAGAAATTAGAAACATGTTAAAGAAATAAATCAAACGGTGTTTAAGAAATGAGCAAAAAAGAAATTCAGGGATAGAGTAGAATTTTTTTTAGAAAACCAGAACACACATAAACTGCAAAGTCACAAACAAAAGAAGATAAAAATCCAACTAAGCTCTGATGAACTAAGCGTTATATCCTTGAGATATCTCTTTTGAAAGCTTAAGGCTAAGAGAGGGTTGACTATGTTAATAATTTTTATTTATCTCTATAGGATTTGAATGTTTGGATTGGATACGCATCACTCTTTCGCTGAAAGTGAAATGTTTCGTTTGCATTTTATTTTGTAAGAGATTATTAACAAGATCAGTAAGGATAGTTGTAAGGTCAGCCATTTTTACTGGTCATATTTTAGAGGAATAAAGATTATTTTCTTACAAACAGACTGATGTAAAAACTAAAAATAATACCTAAAGAATGTACACATAATACACGAAACTCATATCAATGATGAAATTTATACGATTTCTCAATCTACATAAAAACTGTAAACTCACAATTCACTTATTTAACGGTTCGGAGTTCGATTGTACAAGTTACTGCATAAGAATGACTGAGCGCATGCGCTAAAAGGAAATGCCAGATATCACAAGGTGAGAAAGCGGTTTCGGATAGGACTATATGTATATGACCATTGCCTTTGTGAAATTTGTTTCTTCTAAAACGCAAAATCGTTAGATATTTCTTAGTTTAATATATAAAAATTCCAAAACTTGATGTGTGAAATTCTTTCCCATCCTTCCCTCTTTATTTATTTTAGTGGAAACGCATTTTTCAACAAAAACATTTCGTCAGCGGGAACTATAACATAGAGTAATAGAATTAATTGATATATCTTGTTTTATAAAAAGATGTGTTTGAATTATAGTTTCAGTTCCTCTATATTTTCTTGATGAAAAAATCTCACGACAGTGTCCATACATAGAGTTTAAAAATTCAGCATGAAAAACAGGTAAATAGCTTAAAAACATTTTACGTTTTGGCTAATTATAGTGTTCTATACCCATAATTGTAACAGTCATTTTAAATGATTTTAATATGTGTAATTATTTGTATGTGATTCAGAAGATATTTGTTAAAAATGACCTTTTCTTGTATAGTTAATTGTGTATTAATCCACTAATTGATATCTTTTCCGTTCATTTTTTTTTTAAAAAAAAAAAAGATGACCAAATATTCATGCACATACTGTATGAATATTGTGTCGTGTAGATCAATATATCTTTGGAAGGAAGGATTTAAAAATTTTAAGAAAATCGGAAAATAAAAAATAATAAAAAAAATCGGAGGTACATTCAGAAGTCAGTTAATTACGTACTCGAAACAAAATCAGTTCTTAAAAATAATTGGATCACTAAGATGGTGTAAGAAATGTAATCTTGTGACAGTTCGCAGATGATTAGTTTAGTGTGAAATAAATTTCGAATATCTAAACCACTAAATTAACTGCCAGCGAAGTAATCAACAAACTATTATGGTTCTGTAGTTTATGAAAATAAATAACTACTTTAAAGGTGTATAATAATAGAGGAGCAAAAATAAGAATTCTCAATTACCTATTCTTATCTACAACTAAACAAGGATCATTCAAACAGAATTACAAAAGTTAAACTAAACATTACGAAGTTAGATTCCCTAACTTCGTAATCTTTTTATTCATAAAAAATTAGTTTCCTAAATTTATTTATCTTAGGAACTCTTTTCCTTGAAATATATCACAAAAGATAGGTAGTCCCCCCCCCGTATATACCTGCGGCAAGTACAGTATTAATCAGACATTTTAAATGAAAGATATTCTTCTCCGAGCCTCCAAACACATTCAAGAAAATACTTTTGTTTCTGTCTCACCCATACTACAGAATCTCCAGTAGGACTGTAAACAAGCGTCGAGAACATTTGCCGCTCCATTTTCTTGTAGAACAACCTCTGTTTTCCGACATTCTCTTCGGTATAAAGAACTAAAATGGTTTCCATTAAAAGCAACACAACAAAATATATAAAACTAGGCCTATATAAGGCGCCATTTTTTCCCCTTCGTCTGTTCTCTTCTCTCCTTGTTCTTGGCATCTGGTGAAGGGAATGAAAAAGATCAGAACAAAAGCATAAATATAAAAAAAACACAGCCTACCAGAATGGATACGAATTGACGAAGCGAAAATTCCGAATCCTCCTTCTGTGTTTTCGCAGTCTACAGTTTGTTTTCTTCTGCCAGCCATTGGTTATTTCACTGCTGGCCTAGTGATAGTTAATCGATGCGTGTTGAGTTTTTTCATGTCTTCCCAATTCATACATTTTCAAAAAACGATATTTTCGATGCTCAGTGTTATATGATTACTTATTAACATCGAACCGAGAAGCAACGCGAGGGCTTTTGGCGACGGACTTCGTAACTTTAAGACTCGATCAAGTGACGAGGACGACACATGAGCTGCACCCCTATCTCCCAACTTCCACACCACGCCAATGGGAGGACTTTGGGCCCCGAAAGATTTAACGTGCATCAACCCCGGCTACACGGTGGGTCTTTAGCTGCCAAGGATCGAATCCAAAATTGAACGAAAAATGCCGGCAGGGAATCCGAAACCATGACCACGGCTATCGCGGCCACCTTTTCCGTTTCGGGACGAACGTACCATATAAGCATCACTCGCAATCGTCGTTCACAGCCGCGAGAATAAACTCAAGGGCCGATCGATGCATATTCGCATTTTAAGGTGGAACGTTTTCTAAATGTTTCTAGATAGCATCATGTGTCCATTACTTTTGAACTAAATAGTACTTTTAAGATCCTGACCTTCAATTTACTCACAGTCTGTCTTAATTCAGTATTTCGCTCACCAGCTGTTGTGGGGGAGGAGGGAAAGCATAATGTAAACAAACTGAACTCGACTCTTTAAATTTCCACGCAACAGATATTCGTGTTTCTGGTTTTTCTCCGAATACTTTTTTTTTATTGGTTTTTGCTACATATTTTTTATTTCTTTCCTCATAGTTTTATCATCAGTACTATTTGACTTAGCGTTGCTTTTGGATGCATTTCGCTTACTTCCCTTTTTAATTCGGAAGGCCTTGACTCCTGTTTATAACTGCGAGAAAGCTTTGTTTATCAGAAAAATATACTCGCATGGTTGACGATCCTATTAATGATGAGAGTGTGATTAATTTTCCAAAAGGTCTGAAAGGAATATTTCTATTGATTCCGGGGCGGAAATTTTGTTACAGACGGAGAAAATAGGACTTCGCGTTTCTCCGCGCTTCGAGAATTACCACACCCGGTCTTCACTTTTTGTTATTCCAAGTAAACAGTCTTTCTTGCATATTTTTTTTTATTAATTTTGGATTTTATTGATGTAATTTCTCAATAAAACTCCGGAATAATTTCAATAGCGCTTGTAAAAATTATTTCTCAAAGTAAGCACTTCTTTATGTACATTTTTTTTTATAAATTAAAGGAAAACGATGATTAAAAAATTGCTTATTTTAAAATATGAAACAGCTTCAATAGTATTCTAAGGTTTGACCAAAAATTATAACATTTGGACTTTTTTTGCGATTCTAATCCCCCCCCCCTACCCCGCCAAAGTTAGGTTTAGCGACGCAAATTCCCGGCCCATGAAACGGTTCTTTTCGATTCCCAAAAGGTTATGACCTGACTAATTTAACGGTCAAATTTTCGGTCCTGAAAGAGTTAACACCTGACAGATTTAACGTGCCCCAGCCCCGCTACATGGTGACTCCTAAGTGCTAAGGACTCGACCGCACTACTTGTTGGAAAGAAAGCCATTCGCAAGTCCGTGAAGATGACCACCAGGCAGCATTAGCCACATATAACAAGTGGAAGTTTTATGCTCAAATAAAAGGTTTAAATTATTACCTTAAAAGGATTTGATTCGGTTTGATTAACGCCTCACTGGAAGCAACACGGGGCTATTGGCGACGGACATCGTAACTTTGAGCCTCGATCAAATGACGAGGACGAGCACCTCCCTCTCATAACTTCCACACCACTTCAACGGGGGGACTTTGTAACTCGACAGATTTAACGTGCATTAGTGCCGGCTACAAGGCGGACTTTTTGTGGTATTTCAGGCTGGACGACTCGAAGAAAAACGACTGCCGCGTGACCTTGATCACTAAGCTACCGCTGCCACAACTTAAAATGAAACGTTGCATTTATTTGAATATTTTAAAGAAGGCTTATTGTTTTCTTTTCATGGACAATTTTTTTAACTAACTGTATCTTATATTTTGTTTAGTGTCTTTTATTATTATATTATTCGTAGGTTTCATACATTTCTTCAGTGTAGACACATTTCTGATAGAACTCTACTCTGAATGTTATTCTCAATTTAAGGTTAGTTATATATTTTAATACATCAACTTTTTATGAAAATACGATCACAATTTTTTTTGCATTATATCGATTTTTTCTGCATCATTCGAAAAAAATACTTCTTTTAATTCAAAACTTAAGCTTTTTCCAAAGCACATTATGCTCTTTCAATCATGCTCTAATTTTCACTTTGAGTTTAACCTTTTTAAGTGCCGGCTGAAATTATCGTATATATAAAGAATGCCGGACCAATTTATTGAATTTTGTAAGGTTTGGGGAAAAGCTCATAAAACCAAAATTAGCATGATGTTTTCGAAATTCAAAAAGTAGCACGTTATGAAATAAAGGGAAAATAAATTGATAACAATTGTATATCAATATTTGACGAAAATCATTAAAGACAGAAAATTCAGTTCTAAAAACCAAAATTTACAAATATATATATATATATATATATATATATCTGCTGCTAATTATAAGCGTATCAAAATCAAGAATGACGGATAAAAGCGTAAAACAGCAGAAACAATAAAGATGACACTGACTGCTAAGAAATAGACACGGAATTTACAAAAAGCGAGGAAAAAGTAAGACATTTTACTCTCGGCCAGTCGATGCAAGATTCTTTCGTGAAAAATATAGAGACATTCCGTTTTTGAATTTATCTAAAACCTTCGATAACGGTCTCAAGAAAATGCCTCACGTCGAATTTCTAATTTATTGCTGTAGCGTGTAGGCAGTCTCGGTACCAACCAGCTAAGAATATTGCAAGAAGTTAAATCTATAAGCAACTTTTTGAAACCATTTGCAAAGATATTAAACCATTTACACCGTTCTATGAGTTTATTTTCAGATATTTCTCTGGGAAAGCGAATAGTAAGTGGCAATCGCATAGGCAACGATATTTCGTCGATGACACTTTTCGCAAATGTTGCGAAGTACGATATATCTTCATTTGGCACTAAAAGGGTTAAAATTTCATTCTTTCTCAAATAGAATGATGATTTGTAAATAAAAATCAAAACAGGAGTTATTTTAGTATGTACTAAAGTCCTGTGAATCGGAATTTCATTAATATCATTTATTTAGTCTTCGTGTCATGAAGAGGATTGCCTAAATTTCTGTCTTTATTTCTTCCATCCAAAATCAGTTAATTAACCAACGACAATACACACTGAAGCAACTATTTCTTCAACCCATCCACGTAATAACTATGGCTATTCGTTTTCCTCGTTATCTTGGGGAACCAGCTATTCCCGAGGGCTCAAAAAGAAATGCTCCCTAAAATAAAAGCGGATCAGCCAATGAAGTGTGAAGAATGGATCATACCTCAAGAATACCAAGTCTCACAGCAGCACTTCTTTACGGTTGATTAGGTATAAAATTTGCTAACTTCCTTGATGTATCTCATCCCTAATAAGTTTACAGTTTCTTTGAGAAAAACTTATATAAATTTTTGTTATAGATTAAGTAACTCTTCGAATTCTCCATCTGTTTCTTAACATTAAACCATGTCATTCTTGATGTTTGATGTATAAAATACAAGCGTACATTTATGTAAAAACTTGAACCTCGCTGATAATGCTTTAAAATTGAATTAATTCAAGAATCAACGTCATATCAAAAAAAGCGAAATCCCCCCTCCAGGTTAAAATATTTTCCTTTTTCATTAACATCATTCCAAATCTATTCAAGGGAGATGGTTCTCACAATCTCGTGTCATCGTCACGGAACAAGGACGACCCGTTAAGAAGTCTTCTACTCTTTTATAACTTCTAAATCTCCCCCCTCTAAACGAGAGAACTTGAAAGGTATAGTTCTATTCTACGTGTACTCCCTCTTCACATAATTTTGCAAGGTAGTCTTTACCGAAATTAATAAGAAGATCAAATCGTTCATCACAAATCATCAACCTTAACAAATTGGTTATATCCTTAAGATTTATAAAGGATTTGAAATTAGGAGATTTGCCAGTAATTAATTCTGTTAAGTTAAAGTGCCCCCAGATCAAAGTCGGTGCCTCTTGCAATTTCTGTAGCCTTTGGACCTAAGGCCCAAAGAATAGTGCCTTTGAGAATCGAAAAAATGTTCGGCAGCATTAGAAGTAAACATGCTAACTTCTACAGCACCGCAGCCACTCGATAAATCTGTACAGTCAAATATCTACAACAGAGTTCCTAGTTACTAACGATATTAACGCCGACACGACGCATTCTTGCTAATCTACAAGATGATAACGTATTCACTTTGAATGTAAAAGGATCCAAAGGACGAAGGAATGTTAAAGAAAGGATCAATTATATATTTAGTCTCATTTTAGGTCGCAAGTTGAACCATGATGAAATTGTGTTTTGTTACCTCAAAAATGCCAAATCATTATTTTTGCGATTATAACATCCATTAATATGGATTTTATTAGAAGATAAGAAAACTATTATGAAAATTCGCAAAATTACGACAGTTAACAACAAAGAACAACTTTCGTTGGAAGATGTAGATGTGTGTGGATAACAGTTTACTCACATAAATCATTTTATCTAATATTGCTATTTTTTTAACAATATGCTTGGCCAAGAGGTATAACGGAAAATTTGAGATAGGAATCAGAAACTATTCGCTCCACTTAATATACACAGACAATTGCTGTCAGCCAACACAGCGGTCATCAAGAAAAAAATATTTCTAAAAATAACTACTGTTTCATTCCTTGAAGTGCTGTACTTACCCATAAGGCTTATTCTAAAATTCTCATATCGCTTTGAATAAATAATCAGCAAAAAATGTACTAAAATATATTTATAAAAGAAATACTAAAATTAATTTAGAGAAAAACAATATTAAAACACATAGTTACAGAGAAATGCTATCAAAATATAGTTACAGAAAAATACTGTCAAAATATATTTATAGAAAATCTGATCTAAATAATAATAAAAGTATTTAAATAACAATAAAATATAGTAAAAGAACATATGAAAATTAAGGCCATTTGTTATTTCAAATGAAATCAACGCTTTTACCATAATCTAATCATTACGCTCGATCCGAAATCTAATCTATATCCGAAGCATTCCATATTGCAAAAACATTGAATTTTTTGCACAGGCATCTGTATCCGAAACAGACAGAGGGAGTATAGTTGTAGTATTTTTTCAAGTCCTAGATGGTCATTTATCTGATTCATTGTTTATTCATTAAGTGAGTGAGTGAGTGAATGTAAAGTTTATTGGCGCAAGAGCCAGATATAGCTATGATGCGCCAAACAAGATTAAACTGTGGTCTAGACGTGAAGTTGAAAAAAAGATAAAAAGTTGTTGTCAAGAAGGAGGGTCGAAAATAGAGAAGGATCGCTAGGGTATCCCGGGAGTGCGTCACCCGTGCTTACCAAAGACAGTAAACCCCAAGGGAAAGGAAAAGATCTCTAAGGTGCCTCGGGTCATGATGCCCGTACTTACCTGAAGAAGGCAAGTCCCTGATGTCCCCTGATATAATTCCCAGGGGCAAGGTGCCCGGCTATACCCTCAGACGCTGGGTACCCATTTTAGTCGCCTCTTACTGCATGCATGAGCTGCAGTACGACTATTCTGTCATTCCCTGTCACCACACGGGTCTGTTTATTCATTAAATTCACTCTGAAGCAGTGTTCCCCAACCACTGGCTCAATAAAAGTGACAAAAAAAGATATTTCTAAGGTTTTCTAAACCTCTCAACTACTTTCTATAATTATAAACCACGTGCATACATTAAAAGAGAACATATATTAAATATACATTTTAATTTAAAATGTTTAAATATTTTACATTTTCTCAATTCAGCAATTCTTTCAATGAATCACGCTGCTGTGATTAAGAATCATTTTTTGGACGATATAAATTTATGGCCACTTGATCTTCATGACAAGGAAAATAATAAAATTGTGTGTCGTCTTATGTTACTCTTGTATCCAGAAGTGAAAATACAGTCATAGTATTAATGATGGATATGTTTTGATGAATAATATCCATCTCTTTGTTATAAAGCTATCAACATGTTGGTATTTTTATCGATTTTCTATTTATGTGAAAAAACGTTTTCACCTATGTCAGGAAAATAGAAAACAAACAAAGAAATCATATGGCGTTACAGCGTTTCCTCTCCCGGAAATAAACCTATAGCCACATATCTCAAATTTATTAAAAAATGCAGCAGTAAATGTCGCCCTATCTGAAAATTATATTTGTGTAACATTAGATTAAATAAATAATTAATTATAAATATAGTTGTTTTGTAATTACTATTTAACTATTATGAATAGTTTACTTTTGAGCATGTGCTAACATGTTACTGGCGTGAGAAAATGGCGTCAATAAAAATGCATGGGCATAAAATAAAGATTCAAAAGATTGACATTATAATACATTATGATTATGATAATTACATTTAGTGTGCTTAAGGTATTTTTTACATTGTTAAGAAATATTTAATTTAATACTTCTTCTTCCGTTTTTATTTTATTATTAGAACAGAATATTATTGTCTTATTTAATAATTTACAACTTGCTTTTATTTTAATACTTAAATTTAATAATTATTTTTTTATGGTAGAATCGTCTGTTTTGATTCTTTTTGTTTTTAACATTGGCAACGTTTTTGTATTTTTGAATGTTTTGCTCGTGAAAATAAAAATGCATTTGTAGAAGGTATTTTATTTTTGATTGTAATTGCTTCTTTGGAACTTGGAGCTCGGAATTACGCTTAATTTACATTAATTAATATTCATTTTGAATATTTCTACTTTTTTGACTTTTTTTTTTGATTAACTTTGCTACTCAAGAGAAAATAAAAATGTTAACACATGTTACAATAAAATAAGCAAGTTTTTTTTTTTTTTTTTTGCGAACGAACGCCGGACAGCGCAAGGTTTCCCCCTACTTTCGTCATTCCGTATAGGTATAAAAGTTTGGAAAACACTGCTCTAAAAACAACATGGTTTATTCTGACAAAATATCAAGTAATTTTGAAGCATGTTCAAATGATGAGGCCGAAAACTGAAGTAACACTCACGACTCCTTACTTCAACATTCCATCTTCCTAAAGACTTGGAGCCCCGTCAGATCGGCGTAAATACACGAAGGTGTTTGGAAGGATGGAACCCGATCCTACCCCCTTTCACTAATGATGCTTTTAGTTACTCTACCAACCAGGATGTTCACGGTAACCATTTTTGTATTGCTTTGAATCAGCTTTGAAATTTGAAATTTAAATAAAAAAATTCATTAGATTTTATTATTATTTAAAAATAAACAGTTATTTATAAGATTATGTAAATTATCAAGGTGAAGTATGAGTCAGCAATGTAAGTTCAAAATCAATAAGTTCTAAGTAAAAAATATTCATTGAGTTTTATTAATCCCTGAATAAAAAATAAGAAAACAAGAACTCAATCTACTCATGGCGGAAGGCAAAAATCTAATAATTCTAAAAACCTAATCTTAATATTAAAAGATTCTTTAGTCTGTATATTAAGGAATAAATACTAAAAACTAAGGAAAATATAAATTTTAAAATAGGTAGGAATCAATAAGACATATTCAGAAAGGAAATTTCACTCGTAATTCTGTACCAATCAGTATATCTCCCAGTTAAAAATTCATGGACGTCAGTCTGCGAATAATAAATTTTGCATGGTTGACTAAGTGGTATGTGGTCAACCATGAAAGTTCTTCTAAATTTAGCATTCCCTTACCGAAGAAACATTAGGCTGACTCTTCGAATTTCCAAGAACTTAAGATTTTTCAATAAAAAGAATAACGAAAAATATCGATTTTAACTTTCCAATCGATGAATAAATTCAGTTGTCAGAATGCTAAAAATGTCTAGCGTAATATGCAGTTGTTAGTTTGAAAGTACTTTAGTTTATTGTCAATAATAAATGTTAAAAATAATTTCTATGATAACAATTGTAAGTAAAATTATTTATATAATTATTTCCAATAAAATATGACTACAGAAGTTTGGAGAGAAGATTGGGATTTTCTTGCCTTCCTGCAGAGCAACATCCATTGCTGGAAAAATCTTTTTACAGACAAGGCGAGAACATACTCTATAGTAGTATTATAAGTATAGTGATGAAAAAAATATGGTCGCCAAATGTCACATAGATCTCAAAATTGGCGACGTTAATCGATGTGCCTATGCGGAAGAAAAATCTCCGAGGACATTCCTGGCATGTTATATATACATGCCACTTTGTGCATTATATAGAATGTTCGTACACATATGTGCTATGCGATATTGTGATTAAAATTTCAATGTGAAATTTGAACTTAAGGCTCCCGTCTACCCACCATTTTGATTTCACCAGCTTAATGTTAATCCTATGGAATTTTGACTTTAATTCTCACATCTTTACTATTTGATAGATTTGAATGCAATAAAGTGCATTTGAAAGAGTAAAAAATAATGAATGCTTCTTTGGAATTACTTTTTTCTTCCGATTTTTAGAAATATTTGAAAATATTCTTTAAAGACCGGAAAACTTAAAAAGGAATAATTAAAATAAAAATAGAAATATTTTTAAAATTCTTGGGAAAAAAGTAATTCCACAGAAGCATCCATTATTTTTTGCTCTTTCAAATGCACTTTATTGCATTAAAATAGATCAAATAGAAAAGATGTGAGAATTAAAGTCAAAATTCCATAGGATTAACATTACGTCCACGAAATCAAAATGGCGGGTAGACGGGAGCCTTAAATGCTGTTGTATAGTTTTATATGTGCGTGATAATTGCTCCGGCTAAAGGGTATTTAGTATATGTGCTAGATTATAAGAATATATTTGGATTTTCTCAGAAAAAACTTGATATTCAATAGCGTGGACTTTTCTTACTTTCGAATTACGACCTACGTTGTAACAATATCAAAGAAAGTATCTCAGAAACACAAGAAAATCATCATTTGTTTTACAAAAAATATATTTCAATTATTAATTTACTAAGAAAACAATTTATTACATAAACATTGAAGGATTCTAAATCCTATATTGTGACTTACATACAAGAATGTTTTCAAAACTATAAACAAACGATAAATTTTTTCACAAACCTAAAGAAACGTCAGTTTTAATTAATTTATTAATTAGAAATCTAGTTTGGGTGAAGATAGACGAGGATACACAAGCTTTTGATGCAAAGCATTAAACAAAGATGATTCCCTGACAAGATATAACAAAGTATATAAAATAGAAGAAAAAATTAGCAAATTACAGATATTATTTTTAAATTAATGGTTCAACTTTTTTGATGTATTTTTTCATCTTTGTTTTTTAAACCGAGAAAATTATCGCCAAAATACCAAGTTTCATAAAAGTCAAAATCATAAATTAAAAACACTACTGTAAAAATCCGCACTCATAATGGAAACCCCTGTGAAATCCTCAACGTTCATCAAGTCATAGTTCCGCAGCCATCACATCTCGAATCATATCATACCAACCAATCACCTTCAAGAAAAAGACGCCCCGACATTTTAACACTTCCAGTGCCCTAAAGGGGTCTTTGAGTAAAGACAAACGAGGGAGCAAGTTAACGGTTTGCTCAAATCTTTCCCATCAAAATTACTTTTAACTTTTACTCTTTACAGCAACCTAGAATTTTACGATCCTCCCAGACTGATCTAGGCGGTAGTGAAATATTTTATATTCTCAATCTGTCTTTTAAAAGGTGAAGAAGGGAAAAATTCTCCATCTTTCTCTCTCTCTTTTGGAGTATCATTAACTTCTTAGGCAGTCCCAAGAGAGTTGATGTTCTCTTTAAACGCCTGTTGGAACTGGTTTTGGGTCATCCTCCATTAAAACATGTAAATAGACCTTTTAGTTGAAGTAAAGGGAATAAATATAAGTAAAAAGTATTTTTAAATAAATTTTTATTTAAAGGACTAAAAGGTGTATGAATTTTTTTAAATGTAAAATAATACACAATACATAAGATCTTGAGGTGTTCAATTAAGATACCTAGGTATTACTTAAAAATTAAATACCATAACTACTTACTTATAAATGAGAAAAAAAAGTGTTGACGACTTAAGATTTAAAAATTATACATTGTTTTACATTTTTACAAAAAAATATATTGATACTTTTTAGTCTATTTTCAAATAAATGCTTGATGTAATTTTTTTTTACTTATATTTGATTAATTTTTCAATCTTAAGTTTAAGACTGATCAGTTTAAGACTAATCTGCAAGTACGTGATCAATTTGTGAGTGAAAAATTTCAGTTCAAATGGACATTATTTTATTGTATAGCTCAGGTCCCCAATTCCCCCATTCTGAGTTAGTTACAGCTTGAGCGGTATAAGTAGTATATAGTATAGGTAAGTAGAATACAGTATTGTATTGTCCTCGGAATTATACGTTTATGCAAAACTTCAGCTATATCGGATAGTAGGAAGTGGGGTTAAAATTTGAGCACAAATAAAAGCTTGTAAAAACAATTTAGATAAAGAGAAACTGTGTGAAAATATAGACTGGCCTTTATATGTTTTTATTTAAACTTTCTTTATCCACATGATCTCGCCGAGGCTTAAAAATCGTCAAGGTAATTTCCATAGGTCAATCTATCCCCTTTTTACATTACGATCTAAAAATGAGTAGAACTCTTCAATGTTGGTGCGCATCTGTTTCATTTCAGTTTAAAAATCGAAGTAAATATTTCATTAGATGAATGTACAACTAAGTAGAAAGTACGATAAAGAGAAAAATGGTATTTGTAACTAAAATACACATTATTTTCTCTCTTTCTTTTTTAGTATAAATTAAACATTCTTAAAAATTACTTCACAAAACAATTAAAAGGATCACTCCGATTTAAAAAAAAATTAGAAACCTCACAAAATTTACTCTAAATAGTTATAGTTATAATCTAATATTCACGAGCATACAATATTTATTTGAACTACAACTCAAAGACACCAAAGTTTAAATTGAAAAAAAGAATAAGTAGTTAAGTAATGAATATCTTGAACAATATACAATCTAAATATTAAGAAATATTCCCATTATATAACAAATAATGCTACATATATTAAAATTTTAAAAATGTAAAAACCAATGATCAAAACAGGGGGCATCAAAAAGACAAATGTGTCATATAAAATAGAATTCCATTTTATACGTGATAAAACTGCTAAGAAATTTAAATCTCACGAGGAAATATTGCTTCATTTAGCGAATCATTATCTAGAATTCAATATATATCGTCCTATACCTCAAAAGAACTATGACTGCAAAAAGAAATTGGAGTTTGATCTTCGAACAGCTTCTCCAAATGAATACGAATTATCCGAATCCTCTATTGCCAGGAACTTCACTTGATATAACATTTCTCAAGAGAGCAGATCATGAAAGTTCTTAATATATCTTAACTATCGGCCAGTAGAGAAATAACCAATCACGAAACGAGAAATGCGAAAACACAGAAAAAGGATTTGGAATTTTTGCTTCGCCAATCCATATCCATTCAGGAAGCCTGCTTATTTATATTTATTTGTTTATTCTTATCATTTGTTTACCGCCTGTAGGAGCATCAAAAAACAAAGACGGAAAAAAGAATCCGATGAAAGAAGGAACAAAAATGGTGCATAAGGCTATGTTTTATATATTGTTCTTATTTTTATGGAAACCATTCTAATTCCTTATGTTGAGGAGTATGTCCACGAAAAGTTGTTCTCGGAGAAAATTGATACAGAATGTTCACCGTGCATGAGTTATACTAGATGAGGGATAAAGTGATTCAATTACTAAAACTAACCCATGTAATTAGGAAATTAGATTAATATGAAAATTAATATATGCATGTAATAAGTGCCGAAAAATGCTATGGGCTAAATATTATCCAGCAATTAAAATTTGCTTTCGTTTCCCAAACATTCCATATCATTTCTAGGAAAGAAATTTCCGTGAAACAGTAAATTCTAATTATATTCCTCTTAAAGACGCAAAACATGAGAAAATAAACGATAATAACTTTAACAATAATTATAAAATCTTTTTGATAACACAATGAAAAAGATAAATGTAACAAATATCTGTTATCAAACCACTAAATGAAACTCAGAAATAAAGCTTTTGCGTGTAAATGTTTAGACTAATATGAATACACCGAAAATAAATTACGTTATTATATATATATATATATAAATCTTCTTATGGGATAATGCATATACAGTGTTCTACGCAGAGCAGAAAAAAATTTAGGGTTGTCATTTATAACGATAGTGTTGAAACAGATATTCGATGGTTGCCACATTTAGCAATTTATCGTGAAAGTTTTCCGTCCCCAAATAATCTATACTCAAAACTATTTTATATACTTTATAATAAGAGAAAAAATTACAGAAAGAAAGTGAGAGAGAAATTATGTTCTTATTACGGTAAACAAATATATGAATTCATAGCTATATATTGATTTCTTTACGATACAAGAATATTTAACAAAAAAAAATAAGAATTCATTCCCTTTCATACACAATATTTCTAAATCATGAGAAATGCAATGTAATCCTTAAAAATTATAAAAAAAACTAAAAGGAATAATCACGTAAACCAATAGAAATAAGTACACAATTTCGAACAGCAATACGCGTTTAATCACTCTAAAGAATTTTTAACAAGAAATTATAATAATTTACCTGGATTTCCAGAAGTAATGTTTTAAGAACTACACATAGGATTTAGAACTAATTAATAGAATATGTATTCTAGAGTTCATTAAAACTTTTGTAAATATTATAGGAAATTAGAGGAATGGTTAAAAATACACACTTTCACAAAATAATATTGAACTAAAAAGTGTCTCATTCACAATAAAAAGTTAGGATTATTCAAATCTTTCATTTGGCATTTTTTATTTATGTTTAAGCATTTACTTTGCTAATAAAGGCTTAAGCGAAATAACTATAAATATAAATGACTATAATATATAAGTAAATGATTTTTAAAAAGATGGAAGATACATCGATGAAAGATTTTTAAATCTATTTCTATACAAGTATACTTGTATGTATTCAAACACTTATTTCAAAAATTCTAATTGTGATGTAGCAAACAAAGGAAAAAAATGAAGCTTAAGAAATATTACACATTTCAAATAAGAAACGAACGAAATGATAGTGAGATTATTCTAATTTTATCACCTTACCAGGTACAATGACAATCTTTACGCCTTCAAATTCACAACGATTCTGTCTTTAACGAAATTATTTTTTCTCATTCTTCTTTCCTTCACTTCTCTACAAAACTTAAGAGGGATTCTAACGGGATCTTGAATAATACTGATACACACTTTAATGCAAACAATTCTTTTTCCAGAAGATAACATTAAAAAGAATTTAAAAAGAAACATATTCCATTTACAATGTGCTCTCGAACCAGCACAATCCTTTGAAGCTTTGTAAATGGAAAAAAAACAACAATTCTTCAGTTAGTTTACTTAATACCCTAAACAGACTATCTGGAACCCAAAGCACGATTTTATCCGGAATTGCTCCAGCACAAATTCGCTTCTAAAAATTTGCACTTTATAACATTACTAGAAACCAACACACTTTTTTTTCAATTGGGTTATTTAATATTATGGTATTAGAGGTTGAAGCCAAGTTTCATCAACGACACATACAAAGGGTAAAATCATTTGGTTTTTATTCCTCCTGCAGAAGTGCACATAATTTTTTCAGTTTCATTTACGTTTTTCCTCGTTTAAAATGAAATTATATTCCTTTGCCTTTATATCAACAGTACCTATCATTTCTAGATGACGTCGCGTACTGCTATTTAAAAAAACTGCAACTTACTTAGTTTAGTTTAGTGCTTATTAACGTCGCACTAGAAGTAACACGAGGGCTATTGGTGACGGACTTCGCAATTCTGAACCACAGTCAAGTGATGAGGACGACACCTGAGATGGCACCCCCTCTCCTAACATCCACACCACGCCAACAGGAGGACTTTGAGCCCCGACACATTTAACGTGCATCAGCCCCGGCTACACGGCAGGTCTTTGGCGGCCAGACTGCAGCTTACAAACCCCTTTGATTTGTTTTCTTGTTTGAAAATCGACCGCCTCTCATTTCGAAGCCGTATCTATATGTTTATCTTTCGGTGGAGGTCGGTGTCACCTCTTTGGAGGAGTTCCATTGACCTTGGTGAGTTCGGGATAGATTTGATCTCCCTATCTTCAGGTCCGTAGATCAGTCATGGTGTCTTGTGTCTTCACCCGTAGACCAGTGTCTCATGCTTTACTTTGCACAGTAGAGTAACAAACGAAGCTCATACTAGCCAGTTATTTGGTACTTAACGTTTGTTTTTGTGAATTGTGACATTTGGGAGAGGACTACTACACTCCCCATTCTATGGGGAGAAAGTCTTATTCCAAGTCTTCGTACAACCTTACAATATGTATCTGATTGCACCATGCATTTACAAATCAGTTTGTACATCACTTTGGAAAAAAATATTTTGATTTATTTTTTCACCTACATCACGACAAGCCAGAATTTTGAAATTTTGCTCAAAAACTCAGTTAGGAAGCAAATAAAATATCCAATTATAATATTGCAAATAAAAGAATTTTCAAAAACTTCTAAAATATTTTTGATTTAAAAGTAATGTATTTTAAAACCTTAAAAAAACTTTTAAAGAAACTTAACCAAACCTACAGGAAAAATAAAAAGAACTTAAAAGTAAAAAATAATTTTTTCTTGAGACAGCACGAAATTAAATGAAATGTACTGAAAAAGACTGGTTATCCTCACCATCAATAAAAAAAGAAGGGGAAATTTTTCAAATCCAGCTGAAAGATTTTGAACTAAAACCTGAAGTGTTGTGCGCACTCCAACTGTACAACTTTTGATCGCGCACAACACTTAAATTTTTAGCCAAACATTTTCAACTGGATCGAAAAATTTTCAATCCTTCTTTATTTCATGATAATGGTAACAAATATTTTCATTGCATTTTCATTTAATTTCAAACCAGTCGAAGACAAATTATATATATATATATATATATATATATATATATATGTGTGTGTGTGTGTGTGTGTGTGTGTGTGTATATATATATATATATATATATATATATATATATATACTGTTAAGGGATATTCTGAAAGATATTTAAAGAAGACTATTTTCAGCCATTGCTTCTATTCATGTAAATCAACTGTCTCATGGAGTGTCATTTGGAATACTTTTCATTTAACGTCTACAGCAGTTTCTAGTTGAGATGACGGGTCTGTTCAAAGGATGCGCCGTAATCATTTATATAATTGATCGGGATTTCTTAAGTGGGAAGTTTTAGGCACACTGAGGAAAATTTTGCGATGGGTGAGTACATTCAACCATTAGTGTTAGTCTGAGATGTTCTGTCATCTAATGTTTGGTTTCTGGGTCACCCCTTTGCCAACAGGTTAATTTTTATGCCCTATTTTGTGGCAGGTTTGAAATATTTCCGAGTCATTCAAAATCTTCTGAACCTTATACAACTGATACAAAAAGAAGTACCCTTCGGTAACCAATTATTAGGCATTTTTCATTTACGCCCTTCTCAGTGACTTTTGGGAGAAGGCCATCTCGTTCTAACTTGTTTTTGTCTTTTACTAATGACTAGAGAAACAGGAGCATGTTTCTTATAAAATGCTATAACTTTGAGTCATACCCACCCATGACACCTGAACTACTTGAGAATCACGGTAGTGCATCTAGTGTTGGGCATTAACACTCGGTAGTGTTGGGCATGAACACTCGGAATTTCAGCTTCCTACGTTTCATCGCTTTAACATTGTAAAGTTAAACAAAGTGGCAATGATTCAAAACAAAGCAACTACAGTGATTCTGTTAAGCAACAACGACATAAATTAAAACTCCTTAATAGATAGCCGAACTGCGACGTCTCTTTTAGCCTAATTGATAAGAGTGCAGCAAAAAGAGGCCACTGAGCTTAACTTCGGACTCGGTGGTCAAGGGTTCGGAACGCACCGTCACTCAACGATTAACAGTCCTCCTCCCTCCATGAGAGCGAAAGCAGCTCAGAGGTGAAGTAGTGACCCAGAATTTGAATACTTGATGATATTACAGCCTAGAATTACTGGTTGAATATACAACCGACGCAACAACTTGCATCTACGTGTCTAACTAAGATAACCACACGTAAATCACAATTAGTGTAATTGGATACGATACAGGTGTCAACGAGATCCGCCATTCAACTAGTTATATACGATGACGACAAATAGAAGATTTTTCAAAAGAAAACTGAATACAACAGGGAAGGAAAGGATATCAATTGCAGTGGCCTGGAAAAGCAACCTTCTCTACAAATATCATTCAGAATGTTTCTCTTCGTATCACCACAATGATACTGGAAGGGGATTATGCGGCGATACTCTTCCAGGAGTATAGCCACATATTCTAGATATTCGCTAGAAGTTAAAACGCCTTTATAGCTAGTCCTACCGCGATGTCTCTCTTAGCTAGTTGATATAGCGCAGCAAAAAGCGAACAGTCAGCTTTTCTTCGGACCCAGTGATTAAGAGTTCGAAGCTTTTCCGTCATATCAATGTTAATTCTCCTACCATTCCACAGGGGAGAAAAACCATTTAAAGCCGGACATCTATTTTATCTTTTTCTTTAGTAAAGTTCATATTCGTATATAAAAAGATTTATTTCCTAGAAAACGGAATAACACACATAATTAAATCACGACGTAATATAGGAAATTTTAAGAAATGAATAGAAATAGGGAACATTCAAATGAAATCGACGATTTTATCAATTAAGCTGACAAAATTAAGGTTGCACAAAGTTTAAAAATAAAACCTTGTTTTAACTTTCAAGATATATTCAGAAATAATAATTATCGGTAGCCATTTCAAATCAGAACATGGATCTAAAAGATCGCCAACATTGGATATAAAATGTAAAATAATAAAAATTATTTGATACAAAATATTTTATGGTTATCGATAAATTTTTAAAAAAGCACTTTTTATTTCTACGTAGAAATTAATCTTTTTCAAGAGAACATATAAATAAAGTTGAGAATGGAAAATATTCTGCTCGTAAGTTAATTCTGTATATAACAGTCAACAACTCAAACTGTGAAACAGCAAAGAAAAAGAAGCAAAGGGCTTAGAAACTAAATGCATTTAGAACTAACTGCATTAAAGAAAACAAGATTTATAATAATCAAGTTCTATCTTCTGATCACGTACAAGCTCAAACGTTATCCCTTCAATTTAGAGAAATTCTGCATTTTAAAAAATACTTTTTTTCCCTATCCTTTGCTACCGAATAAAAATCCCACAGACGCTTTCAACGATCTCAAATAACACCTTACACATTTCCCCTCCGCAATATAGACGGGTATTCTTTTTTGAAAGTAATATAAAGAAACAAAAATAAATAAATCATTCATGCAAAACACGCTTCAGAATTTGCGTAATCCCTTGAGACATTCGCAACAAAACAGTTCACCATTTTAGCAAGTTCAGCATTTAGCTTTGATTTTCAGACACTTATAAAGGCGTCTGAAAATCAAAGAACTGTCTTTCCAGGAAATTTCCCGAAGAAAATTGCAGATGTCTGTATGTTAAAAAATCAGACTTACACAGATTATTATATAGATTTCTATATTTTTGATTGGTGGTTTCGGTAACAGGGTATAGAGCATACGAGAACATAACCGAGTTACTTCATTGCCTGGTATTTGTTTTAAATATTTAAAACGACTTTTTCTCTTTTAAAGTTTCTCTTCGCAGACTTGGAAATGGGGTTAATAGTTTCATTTTCCATCGGAAAGGAAATGACTTCTTTGAATAGTAAAATTGAAGATGGAAAAAGTAGGAGAAAAAAGAAATATTTGCTTTTAGTTCCTTTGGAGGTATATAACATTGTTACAAATTTGTAATTATTATTTGTATTTGTCTTAAAATATCTCAGATCGGAAATACTCAGAGTTTGGGCAAAAATCGCACGTTCAATGTTAAGAAGAAAAAAAATGGCATTTCTAGGGATTTGGCGACGGTGACCTTTTGGCGGGATTATTGGCAATCACTTGGCGAGATTTGGCGAAAATTAGATATTTCTGGAAAGTTCCATCATCGAAGCTCTAGGACCAATATTAAGCGAGATAGTCTAGAACCTTGGCGAAACTCGTAGATTTTCACGTCAAGCCAGGTATAAATACCACCGGCCGATATAGATGCGTGTAGGAGTAGTGAAGAAGACGAGCAGGAGTGAAGACGGTCATTTTTTCATTGCTAGTCATGTACATAGCAGCTATTATCTGTCTGAGATATTACAGACTTCTGCATTTGGAAGCTGTTTCCTGTGGAATTAGCTCACTTAGAGCTGTGTAATTGTGATATCTGACATGTAATTGTGATATGTTATAGCTGTAATTTCCTGCGTCTTGTAGAAATTGCTACGAATAAAAGTCTTGAGATTGTTAAGAGATTATTTCATCGACTCTCAATCAACACGACCCCGAAGCACGGTACAATATGTAATAGATTATTTAACTCTAATCAATCGATATTGATTATCATAGTATATAGTACCAGATAGAAGGTCATTCCTCAATCATCCTCATCAAGATTTCTCGTCACACTGTACTGGTGCCATGAGAGCACAACAGCTGCATGCCCTTTAATTTAATCTAACATTGCCCCTCCCGGGCACTTTCCCAATTAGGATTCCAAATAAATTTCTCTCTTTGATAGATATACGGCACTATGTGTCTCTTAGTCTTCCTTTATTTACGTTATTGTTACTGATTATCCAATTAATCTAGCCAATGGGTTATATCCATAAGCCCCAAAACATTTAAAAAGTCAAAGACATAATGGGGAAGCTTGGTAAAGTCTTCTTTGGAAAGTTCTAGACAAAAAAAAATTCATGAGAGGACTATTCAGAGTTACAATTTCTACAGAATGAGAATTGCTTATTCCCTTCTCACGTCCTACGAGTTGCCTCAAAGGGGGCGAGGAGGGGTGACACTGGGCGAAATGGGCGTAGTACGTTGGGAGTTCTCCTGGCAGGGTCACGAAGGAATGAAAAAAGATATATGAAAAGTAATTGTAATAGTCTTTTATTTTTTACTGAATTAATTTTTATGTTATTTCCCATTATGAAATTTTTCAAAACAATTCCATAAATGTAGCAAAGAGTTCTCTGGACATGCTGAACAATATGTGGATGTTTGTTTGCATCTACCAACGATTTTTCTATAGGAACAAACTCGACACTTTTTTCTTCCAATTTCTAGAATGTATGTTAGGATGTTTGGTGTTCATCAAGTAACTTTTTACCCGAGCTACTTTCATTAGCTCTTCATATGAAAACTCGGTGAACTCGGTATCCTTGTCTTTGAGCTTAAGTTCAAATCTAAATGTTGGAAGGATTTCTTTAGCTTTTTTCTCACGTTGCAATGTTTTCGGTGCATCTAACTGTAACCGCTTTGGTATGGCCTTGAGATTTCGCAAAACCTGGAAAGAAGTACATGGGATGTTATTTCACAACCACACCAGAACGTTTCAAGCTTTTTACACCCGATTCATTCGAAAATCTCCTCTCAATTGAATTGCTAACGGTTTTACAAATTTTAATTTATACAATAGTGTGCTATGTTTTTTACGAACTTCATCGGACAGAATATAAACATAAATTGCTGAAAATCCGTAAGAGACAGTTTGCAACAGTTACTGAATCGATGATATTATACCTCGAAGGCCGTAATCTTACATATGTACTTAGATAAATGACTAACTATTATAATTTCAAATATCTTTACAAGAGATAACAGAAATATATCTGTCTCAGATCCTTCCAATTTACCTAGGGATATCGTTAAGGTTTAATTATTGATACAAAATAACCGAGACAGAGAGAAATATCTGGATAAAACTTATTTTGCATAATAATTGATCCTTATAAGTATAGTGTTGTAAATTACAACTATTTATATCTCTGAGGGACCCACAGAGAGGAGTAGACAGAGTACAATCTGATGATTCTGAAGTGATGGTTATCGAAATATCAAGAAATGCTGATAGAAACGTATGATTGATATAATTAGATGGCGTCTATGTAGTGAATTTTCAAGAATAATAAACAAAAATTAAGTTTCTCTCTCGATTACTTTTAGTAATAATTAAAATTTACAATACCATGATATAAAAATTAAAATTTTAAGATTTTGAATGTCGCTTCAATCCAAGGCTTCTTGAAGCCTAACAATTCAAGATGTGAATAGCTATAATTTAAAGCATTATGTACATAAGAATCAATTAAAATTCAGAATAAACTTTGTACAGATAATTCGTTATTTCTTAGTCTATGACGTTGGTCTATTCACTATGTTCTCTTCACTAACTTTGGGTACTTTCGTAGAAATTGATTGCATAAAATAACAATTTCCTGCTAAACCAAATGAAACATAGTTATGTTAACTAGATGCAGGTTGAACTAAAGTGAAATAATTAAAATATAATGATATATAAGGGGAAATTTAGGAGAGATATAGAGGGTAACGAATGTTACAATCCGGAGTAAGTGAGAACTATTGACTTGTGAATTCTGGCCCTCATAAAGGACTGTCTGGAGATAAGAACAGAGGACTCGATAAGATAACTTAATTTCAATTATAATTAAAACTTTTAACTAGGAATAAAAGCCAAAGAGAGCACTTTAATTTCTAGTCGTTGATAATAAATAATTTCGCTTGATTAGTCTCGAGTTTTCTTAAATTACTTTTCTGTCTCTTAAAGTTCAATATATCAAATTGAAGTATGGCTCAAAAGTCAACTAATAGCAAGCAAGCGTTACAATTCTAATAATTAAACCTTAACTCTGCCCCTCGTATATAACTTTAATTCCACAGTGAAGTGTTTTGGAGTCACCACTTTCATTTTCGTTGGAGAGGAAATGACTTCTTCGTATAATAAAATAGGAGAGAGAAATAATGGGAAAAAAAAAAGAAATATTTATTTTTAGTGCTTGGAAGTATATATGCAACGTAATTTAAAGCATCCATTTCTGAAAAAGGTTAAATAATATTACCGTAGTTAAATTACCAAGCCTATATAGTTATTGCCATGGGGTAAACATATGCCATTTATCTCGATTTTTATTGCATAATTCCATTTTCTCTCAAAAGTCTGGAAATTTAAGTGAATTCTTTGCTATATAGGAAATGAAATTTTGTGCCGAAAATGTAACTATTTATATGAGAAAGTCTTTATATACTGTATGAAATATATTTTCTCATACCATTAATAAAACCCTTGAGATATATATATACTGTATGAAATATATTTTCCTCATACTATTAATAAAACCCTTGAGAGATGTATATGCATAAGGATTTCTTAAAAAAAAGTAAGATTCAAATTAATTCAATTTTTAGGAAAACTAATTTGCATATTATTTGGCTATACTGTTCTCTTAAAGAACATTTGAAAAACTAACAAAATCATTAAAAATTGCATCGTACATCTTTTAAAATAATGCATGCTATAAGTATTTAAAAATATGAGCGTGTTTTTAAGTAAATTCTGTTTTGATATTAAAAAAAAAACCAAGCAGTGTTTTCCACAATTTTATTTTTAGAAGAAAACATATACATTAATCTACTATTCAACATAATTTCCTCCACTATTAAGGCTTGTATCATATCGTTAAACCAGCTTCTGGATTGCATCCTCATAGCTGTCTGCCATCTGAAGAGTTAACCACTGCAGCAAGATCATTTTGACATAATCATCCTCTTCATGGCACAGACCACCGAAATGCTTTTAAGTTAAAAAACAAGTGGTAGTCACTGGGCGCCAGATCAGGGCTATATTGAGTATTATCAAGTCATATGATATAATTTGCTCTTGGGTTTTATGAGCCACGTTCGGATAAGAATTTGATGCAGCAAAACAATCCCTTAACTGTGTATGTCACTCATTTTTTTTTGGTTTGCTTGACGTTGTTTAGAAAAGTATCACAATACTCGTATGTCTCTGCATTTATTGCGTCAACCCGAGGCAAAAGATTTCGAAGCAACATTGCATTGTATTTTGGATAAGCAGGGGCTTATCCAAAATACAATGCATATGATTTTGGATTGGAACAATGGTATCAACAAATGATCACAAATAAATATCACTTGAATCACTTTCCCATATAAATGTGTAAATATTCGGTAATAAAGGGAATACACAATCATAGTAGAAACTAGATAACTCATGCATCGTTAACTGGTAATCCTTTGTAAGACGAAGAAAATAGACCCTTTCTGATTAACTCGTATATCGAATTATTTAGGCTTTGTCACTCGAAAAATATATTATTCTCCTATTAGGTACTAATAATACATATTTATACTCTATAAATCAAAGTTAGATAATAAGACTCAGTATGACGAATTGAGCAATGTATTGACGTCGTATAGTAAACTCACCAAATTCGAAGAAATAAAATCTTAAATTTTATCAATTAATTCACGAAAATGATCAATGCTTTTGTTCTTTTGTACTTCTAATAAATGCATTTATATTCTGTGAACTTTCTTAGAATCATACGTAAGTTATGTTTGTTTACTTTTGGTTCATTGTTTAAAAAAAGTTTATTACTTATTTGATCGGTTAACATTTTTGTAACTGTTTAATAGTACGTTGTAATTTAATTAAATAAATACACTAAATGTACTTAAGTCGAACTTTTTATTTCACTGTGAATCTATAACTCTCAAAATATAATTAGAAATTGTGTTTTGGCGAGTCAAAACGTTAGCCATTACTTCTCGAAATGCTAAACTGACAATTCATTAACTTGAAATTTTTCCATTGGACTTACAATTTGTCTTCTTGAATAGAAAGAACATGTAAAGTGCGAGCGATTCTGCATTTAATGTTTTAATGCTCTTGCAGAAATACTATAATGCTAGAAAATTTCCTTTCATTTAACTATATAAGTTCACAAGATTCTCCGCTTCAGAGCTAAAATAACAATAACCTTCCACTTGAAGCGAATCAAATAATATATTTAAATAGCAAATAGTAAAATTGTCTATATTGTAATTTAATAGGTCTAGGAAATACAGATAGTACCTTAAATACAGAATAATGGTATTCAAAGCTCAATTTTCTTAACAGTTGCTGCAATAATTATAGATAATCATTTTTAAGAAGTAACAAAATTGAAAAATCAATATTTCACTGTTACTTGGAAGAACACAGATACACATTACATTAACAAAAGTTTCCGAATATCTGTATGTTTTACTACTCCTGCAAATATGTAGGCAATTATAATGAGATTCAGCAAACTTTTGTTGCAATAATAGCTGCCAATCTTTGATGAAGGTTGTCCACTAGTTATTGTAATCCTACAGATAGTTATTACGACACGCCACTCCGGCAGAAGATCACTGGTCAGTTCTTTCAACCGATTTGGGGTGTTGTGCCTTAGAACTCAATCGACGTTTTAATACATCCCATAGGTATTTAGTGGGTTTCGAGATTGGTCTTTGAGCAGGCGTATCCACAGTTTCTAAACACCCGTCCTCCAAACACTTCCATATAAGCATGTAGAATGAATAGGTGCATGATCTTGTTGAAACAGTAACGGACCTTCTCCGAAATGTTGCACCTCAGTAGGAAGTGCGGTAGTATCTCAAATGCGCAGATAGGTTTCAATCTTGAGAGTTCTTTGTACAGGAACCAAAGTTCCAAGCCAAACTATCAAAAACAAATCAATATGGCTCTACCTCCAAATTTAAATATCGGAATAATATAGTCAGTTAAAAAGCAATCATCATTCGATCTCCATATTATCCACCATTTGATTGCCAGATATCATACTTTGCTTCATCTCTCCATAACACGTGACGTCATCGCTCAAGGCTCTAATGTTGTCAATATTTTCAAAACTGTAAATGACGCACGGCATTGGTAATGGTAATATTTGGCTTATAAGCTGCAGATATGTCATGAAAACCAAGAGTTTGAAATTAAAGAGCAACTTTTATTGTACTGAGATTGCTTCCAGAGACATTTTAGAACTCCTGACAAATTATTTCGGTCAAATGCAAGTGATTGGTTCACAACATTCTTCAAAGCTTTACGGTCTCTGTCTACTAGAAGGCACGGTCTTCTGGAGAATGGTTTCACAGTTACGGCACCTGCATATTTCTACTTTATGTTAACATCATGTACAGATGAATGGAGGTTTCCTGTCCTAGCAATAGTTTTACGAGTTCACACAGATGTGACAACCAATCACTTGGTTACTTTCAAAATCATTTAGCTAGAGGATTCCTCCCATTATAATTTCATAGTTTTGAAATTACAATTTAGAACTTGTCTGGGTATTTTTTATACTTGTCTGGAGCTAGAAACCCGCCGTAAATGGTAGAAATCACTACTACGAGGGTTCCGTATACTTTTGATCATATAGTGTATACTAACCTAGAAAAGACAGTTAACCAAATTTATTTATATATGCGGTGATGAGACTTAGGAAAATGAACGTGAACATCCTGGAAGAAGTAGAATGGATAGAACACATTGAGTTCATTATGAAAAGGTACAACTAAAAGTAAGAACTAAAATATGTAAAAAAAAATATAACGATATATAAACAAGAAATCATTCACAAGAGTATATTTTTAAAATTCGCTGTGATATAAACTAATATTCATATAAATAAAGATAGCATTTCAAGATTCAATTAAAAGTTCAGAAGTGTTGATATGTTAACTTTTATAAACATATGCATTAAGAACGAGAACACGTTCAATATTAAAAATACCACTTTCGTATTTGAAAAGCAACGGAAACCCGGAATTAATATAATTTTTGTAAAATCTGAAGGCATTCTGAAACGTTAAGAAAAATCATAATCATTGTCATTGATATTACATATAATTGAAAAGAAAATCATACCTTACATGGATTAAACAAAATAAATTGCACATAACATGCCACTAACACTTTAAACTCTGGATCTGAAGTGATTTAGATCTGAAATGAAGGCGGAAAGAAAGAAATGAGCAGAGGAATATAAAGAGTTGAAGCTGAGTTTGAATGTTGGTTATCCATGAGGCATTCGAATTTTCAACACTGAATAAGTACGATATCCAAGAAGATATCTCAATGAAAGTTATTTTATGCTACGAT
>BMAW01095174.1:123622-134181 GCA_019974015.1 Nephila pilipes
TTTGTACATAAATTTATTTGTTGTGTGCCATTAATAAATATAATCGCGACATCACGTATGGGGATATTTCGAAAAGATAACATCCAAAAACTAGCAACAGACCCTGAAATTTTGAATCACTGTTTGGAGTGAATCAAGATTCTAGAAATTAATGTATTTTATTACCACTACAATTCCAACGATAATTTATAGCAGAATCAATAGTTGAATTAAAAATGGATCGAAATTGGTATTGTTAAATGTCAAAACTTTATTCCTTTTATTTTTGAGTCAATCATTTTCATATGTTGAGAGTAAAACATAACTGGCTTCAATAACAAAGCATCGAATTAAAGAATGAAATAGCAACCATTTAAGCAAAATATACGAATAGATATTTCCTCTTCGTGTCTCTTGTCACCAAAGCTCGCATTACCGAACGACAAAGTCCAGGAGGAAACAGCTTTTTCTTCACCCTATTCACGTAATCGCAATGGCTATTCACCATTTCCCTCGTTATCTTGGGCAACCCACTAGTCCCGGGGGTCTCAAAACTTATGCTCCTTCAAACAAAAGAGTATCAACCAATGGAGTGCGAAGAATGGATCTAGACAAATTTAATAGGAGTGATCTTCCACTTCGGAACATGGATGGAAGTCACATGATTACTTCATGTATTTCACTTTCAATGTAATAAAACTTCTGTCTTCTGAAGGTTTGGATAAAAAGTTAAATGGGGTGGATTTGAAAAACTCAGATTTATACTGAAACGCTTCATTTAATCTCACTAAGCCCTTTCAAACAATTTATTCACATTCTAGAGTATAAACATTGAAATAAAGATAGAAATCGTAGAAATGTGTTGTCTTAATACATGCAACTACACAAAGACCTATAACTTAATGTTGCGAAGAAAACCATGTATTACTGAGATTAATACCTGGTTACAGGATTAGCACAGGAGGACTAGGATTAAAAAATTCTTGTAATTTAATCAGCAAAAAAAAAGTTTACTCATTAATAATAGAAATCGTATTTTAGTTTACACAAATCAATCCTAAATTTAATAGATGTTTCAACATTAGACAAAATGTCATATATACAATGCTTTCATATTAATAATTACTTGCGGAGGAAAACAAATTAAAAAGATAAAAAGATATCTCCTCATAAAGTATTTACACTTTTATATATTATAATCATGGATAACTTATGAATAAAAATGATAGATGTATCGATAACGATACATAAAGTTATTCTCCAAAGAAAAAATACGTATGTATAATAAAATTTTAAAGAGTCATGTATATTTTTGTTTCTTATTTTGCTTCTCCTCTTTCCACTACATATTTACTCAATAAAATTAGTCAGTGCACCATTCCTTTGTTCGTTACTTAAAGCTTTTGAAAAGTACCTTCCACTTTAAATCGAATCTTATTGTATACCAGTAGTCAGCAAATGACGTGAATATTCATTGTATTAAAAACATATTGTTTATTATGTCTTAGAAATAGCCTGATTTAGAAAGTGAATAGAATAATGCGATTCTTTTCGAAAACATTTTACAAGCAAAATGAACTAATGTTTGCAATTAAATATCAGAAAACATTCAGTTCCAAATTCCAATATTTGTTAAATCATTAAACTAGACGGGAAGAAGACTGTAAGAATTCTTTAACGTAAAAAGAATGGTAATCATTATCTCATTCAATTTAGAATAAAATTATATTATATATAGTAAATAATACATATTTAGAAAATAACACCAATTTATCTAAAAAAATGCTCAAATATGTAATCATACAAATTTGTTACAAATTTTCAAACAATGTGCTAATATGTTATATATATATATTTAAAGTATAGATTGTGAACTCTAAAACACACACACATTTTAAAAATTATTTAGAACCCAAAAAAACTACTAAAAGAGAAACCACATAATTAAAAAAATAATCAAAAATCAAATTACAAATATTAAGAGAGGTAAAATATTCTTATGAAAATAAGCTAATAATTTAATTAAATACATAAGACAATATGTTAATTTAACACGGCCAAACACCCTTAATATTCATTACAAACTATTTAACTCAAATCAAACCAATTAAAAACCACAGAAAAGTTAGAGAAACGTAACAATTAAGAACAGAAATTTGTGATAATGTAATTAATACTGTTCCATACTTCGGAATGGAATAATGCGTGTTTAATTTAGTATTGCGGATCCAACATACTTCAATGAATCACATTATAACAAGATGTTATAAAATTAGATGGAACTATAAAATTTATATATATATATATATGTGTGTGTGTGTGTGTGTGTGTGTGTGTGTTAGATACTTACATTCGAAATCCACTGATGTAAAAGTATTTCCTTAACATATTGATCAGATAAGTGTTTCCTATAAGGAAACAGAAAAGCAATTGGGTTCCTAATTCATCAAATCCCATTTATCGAAATATTATCCAAGATAGATAAAGATTTTTTCAAGAAAATATTAAAGCTTTGAGTGAAAATAAACTATTTTAAACTATTAGAAGCATTTAATCTACAATTTACAATAATTGCTTCGAAGTTTATTGAATACCCGCAAGTATAAATATATTATATATTTATAATTATAATTCACTAATACCTTTAATTTCCATCAATAATAAAAGACAAAACGCCTAATAAAATACTCTTCCATAATCGAAATCAGCTACCATTGTACACCGAGTTATAACCACGAAGGGTCAGACAGTAAAAGGACATCGATATTTTATTTCCTCCACCTTTCTGAAGAAGTCTTTTATCTCGGACAAACAAGCCAGCAGTTTAATGGTTTGTTAAATTCTTCCTCAACCGAAATTACTTTTAACGTTTTCTCTTTACTCAGCCTTGGAATTTACAGTCTTCCAGACTTAGCCTGTAGCGGTAAAACATTTTCTCACTCTCTGTCTATCTTTTAAAACCCAAAGGAGAGAAAAGTCGCCACTTCTGCTCTGGAGTATCATCAACTTTACGCCAAATCTCAGGAGAACCGATACTCTCCATAACAGCCAGTTGGGACCATTTTTGGGTCTTCCTTCATTAAGCTTGCTAAATCGATCCTTTACTTGAAAGAGAGGAAAAAGCCATTTCGATGGCACTGTGGAAAAGTATGGAAGGAGGTTTTTTTTTTCGCCTAATCCCAAGCAGAGGCATAAAAACAATGGAAGGTCGTTTCTTTAACCCAAACGAAGCCTTTCTTACATGCAAGATTCACGATGGTGGTTTCCATCCGTTTTCGTTACGCCAGAAGTGGATTTCGTGTTCCATCGGCCATTTTGGCACCTCGTAAACTGAAGACAAAAGACGGCAATTAAGGGCAGCTGAATGATCGTTGGACATCAATTGGGAACGTCGCTGTGAGCTCAGAGTGTTTACCGTTCCGCTGCTGGCAGGCATAAGAAGAATAGTAGCTGTGGTGAAACAGGATGGAGGGCCATAAATAGGATTTCAGTGGTTGGTCTTAATACAGGATAGAGCGCATTCGTTGGAAGATGGACTTGAATTTAGAAAAACTCTCCTAATTATACTTTTTTATAGATAATTTATTACCGAATTGTTAGGATTAGGAAACAAAAATTAGATTAATGTTCCTATTAGATTACGAAATAGTTAATTTCCATGAAAGAAAATGGATCGTGCTATTTTATAACACGCTTTTTTAAAAATAAACCACAAAAGACTTTCAATGCATTTATTTACGCAGAAAAAAATAATGAAAAAATGTAATATTAATAAAATTATGTAGTAATTTCGCAATAAGACAGAAAGGAAATGAATATTAAGTTTCCTGTCTGCAGATATATTTGAGAATGGTAGTAGAAATTTTATAAGTTAAACATTACAATCACGAAATGAAAATGGCCATTAGATGGGAGAATTAAGTCACGATATTAATTTAGAATAAAATTAATATCATGCCACCCGAGAGAAATAAATTCGGGAAACTTAACTACAAAAATATAAGGTGGTTAATATAACCACCAATATGTATCGCATGTGCTAAAATATAACATATTATGCTGTAAATTAACTGCACAAATAAATAGCATTCAAAAGTAATACGTATATAACATTAAAATATACTATGTATATCTTTTAATTTATTTAAATTTCTTTATAAATGTTTTTGGTCAGTAAACATACCAATTTTCTCTCTCGTTTCCATTATTTCATTTTGCATTATTTTATTTTGTTCCATCTATACTACATCTTTCAGCGAACATATGTACATATATTCTACAAGGGTCGTTCAATAAGTTCTTAGAAATTCCTTAAACATGATGAATCACTTGAGTTTGAGTCTCAGTTACTTATATTCGTGATCATGACGCCTTTCGAGTCTCAAAAATTTTTCGTCATAATTATTCCGGCCTATGAGATCATCCTTACCTTCTTTGGAGCAGATTCACCAGAAGTAACCCATTGTTTTGATTGTTGCTTGATATCCAGGGTATAACATGAATTCATTTATCTTCGACGGGGAAATCTCATAGCAAAATGACATCGACAACTTAGCGGGCAACAATCAAATCTTGATTTGGCAGTAAATGACTACCAAATCAAAACTTACTTGCGAATCAAAGTCAAATTAGTCCCGACTCCGTTTAACACATGGAAGCACCTAATAGTAACAACAACCGCCATGTGCCATCAAATGCACAACTACTTTTTAAATCACTCTAGTACTTTCCATGAATAAAAATTTGATTTTACTATTCATCTCAAGTTGAGAGTTTAAATACGTTTGTGACTCTCAAACACTTTCTCAGAAATTATCAAAAAGAACCTGTGACGTTGGGCTATTCGCGATTTTCTCTTCACTAACCTCAAGGACGTAGAGTAATTTTAAATAGCATAAAACTACAACTCCTTTCCAACCGAAATGAAACGTGATTAAGTAAATTAGATGAAGTAAAGATGTATGATGTATTGAATTAAGGATAGTGATATGTAAACGAGAAACAGAATTGAAAAGAAAAAGGTAGAGACAGAGATAGAGGATAACGAAAAGCTGATAGATATTTGATACCATTTGTAAATTGAATTCAATCATCGTTAATTAATCGTTTATATTTAAATTTGTTGGAAGTGACTCCTTGTTAATGTAATGGGAGTTGATTCTAAATAATAAGTGCTTGAATTGGAACGAGTGATTTGGTAAGATAAGATTTTATTACTCAAATATAAACTGGGATTAACTGAGTTAAGGGGGATTCCAGAGAGAGTGATCTAGCATATTCTTTGATGGACATCAAACTGTAATATCTTTCTCTTTCTTCTCTTCAATTGGGGTTCAGAACTTCTTGACTATTTAATTAGATTTTAAGATGACTTTAGAGTTGAATAATGAAGGAAAGCCATTACAAATATATAGGATATCTCCCAATCTACAAATAATTGCATTCTTTGTCAAAACCGTTCATTATTTCGTCTAAAAGTATTTTTACAATCTGCAAGATTATTTGAAATATCACGAGTTTAATATCAAATGCAATGAATTTGTTCCATTAAAACATTTTAATTTGATGCATTTTTACATGCAATTATCAGCTTTCGAAATCCCATATCGTTTATTTACAGAAAATTCCTCGGATACTAACACTTAATATAATGGCCGTTTGTAAATACAATCTCATTTCATTAGTCATAAATTGCAGTTTCACAGCAAACACTAATCGACAGAATTTGAATAAAGATTATTTTAACTGCAGCAAATAAGCTACTGGAAATTCTAATGTATGAAGAAGTCTGTGATGAAGCAAATAGGACACAGAAATGTATTCATAATAAAAGTAATGACACTTTCCCATTACTTTTTCGCACCATTTCAGAATATGTTAAGCGAACAAACAAATCCTGAAGAAAAATCAATGAAAAACGACTCAATACTTTAAGGCTACACAGTACCCTAAAAATGACAAATTTAACGAAAAAATTTTTTTTGCATTTTCCTGTAGCCCATACATTTGGGAATCTTGGCCCCAAATTTTAGATCTATTAACCAATTAGTTTTTAAGATATTTGAAGTTTTCTGAGCATTGTCAGTCACTATTTTTGACAGCTGAGGGGGGCGTGGTTAGTTTCGGTTTCATTTTAAAGCATTTTTCCATTCTTAAATTTAATTAATTACTGATATTTTTTAAATAATATCGATACTTGCAGAGAAGTAGATATTAACTTCAACTTTCACTACTAAAATCATTTATGTTTGTTTATATTTTGAGTTCTTGATGTGCTTATAGTTACTTAGCCAAAATTGATAAGAAAAGGTATTTCTCAAGACCAATATTTATTCTGCATATAATTTTTATAATTTAAAAGCTTTTTTAAATTGTTTAAGTTAAGTTTCTTCTGTTGAGAAAATTCCACGGACAAAACTTTCATAGCTTGAGAAGAGAAGCAACATTTCTAAGAGATGGAGTACTGCTAAAAATGACAATTCTAAATAACTACAAAACTTCAGAAAACAAATGTTTTGAATACGAGTGCTGCAGATAAAAGTATGTTTCAAATTACATTATAGTGGATACTGAATGTTTGTTTACAGATAATTTAAGCAATATTTGTCATATTGCATCTTTAAAACTTTGCTATGGTCAAAGAAATAGATTTGCATATAAAGTGAATGTTGTATGTGTTAATTGTGACCAAACCTAGAGTGAAACATGTTCATAACAATTAATTGATGCTATATTACATCAAATATCAAATGTTAGCAAGCATCAATTTTTTAATGTTCCATTTGATGTAAATATGAGATTAGTGCAAGGTATGTTAAGTTTGTGACTTGGCTACTCATCGTTGGAAAAATTCTGCATGCATATGAATTGAAATATAATGTTTAGTAAAACTTTTAAAAGACATTATGAGCCAAAAGTTCAGATTGGACATCTTGTTGGGTCAAATCAGCCGTTGCTTTATATTCGTAAAGATGTCATTGAGGCGTAGGGCTCAAGGAATGATAAAGATATAGTCGGTATTGGAATGTCATATGATGGAAGCTGGTTGACAAGAGAACATACGTCAACGTCAAATATCGGAATAGGATATGTTATCGACTTGCTGACTGGCTTTGTGATAGACTACGAAGTAATGTCAAAGCGGCGTGGAGAATGTGAACAGACTAAATTTGAGCTTGGAGAAGAAAGTGCTGAATTTCGTATTTGGTACAAAGGACAACAAAATGTTTGTAGTACAACACATGTCGGATCATCTAGTGCAATGGAAGTAAATGCAGCTTTGAAATTATGGGAAAGATCTGAGAGTATTAGTTTCCGGGACACAATCTTGCTCTTTGACTCTTGGTGTTTTTACCAGTTATCATTAGCACGTGGAAAAAAATCAGGTATTCACAAAGATTGGGTAAAAATAACAATCAACGAAGAATATTTGCCCAAAATCTTGCCTATTTATCAGCGATTAGCTTCAACTGAATTATTAAGCACATGTGTCAGAGGTTTGACACATAATTCTAATGAAGCATTACATTCGATGATATGGGACAAATATTCCAAAGAAAATACAGCTTCTAGGAGTCGTGTTGATTGCCATGTCGAGTGCAATACCTGAATTTATTGTTGGAACATTAAAAGCTCTAAAAACATTTCAGGATGCTAATTGAATTTGTAACAAGTTTGTCATCAGAACATTTAGTGTACTTTATTCATTGTAGGAGAACCTATTTCAGAAAGAAAAGGAAATCTGCAAATTTTAAAGTTGCGCAGAAAAAAATAAAATTTGCTAAATTGCGTCGATTTAAAATTCAGAAAAAGTTAGGTGCTATGTACAAACCTGGTAGTTTTTAACTTTTTTTAAACTTTTATTTATATCATTATTATTTTTTATAAGTGTATTGTGTTTTAAAACTTTTGTGAAATTATTATGTTAACTTTAAGCTGAATAATCTGTCGTCGTAACAAATGCTATATCGATATTTTGCAATAACATATTTTGAATAAATAAAAATATTTGCCATAATATTTAATTAAAGTAGTGTTTTCATATATTATATAAGTAGTTAAATAATATATTAAAAATTTAGATCTTTGCAAGCATTATTAGTTTTTGTTTTATGCCTTTAAAAACTTTAAATGCATTTTTCTCAGACTTTTATTTTTGAAGATGTAAGTGTTTTCTAATCCCTAAGGCTTTTTTTCTGTTCAAGATAGAGTCTTGAAATTTTTTATACATACTGAGATATATGTGTTCTATAAAAGTTAGTATGGATTTAGGTCTGGGATCCCTAGTTATTTTTTAAAAAAATGTTAAAGTTAATATTTTAAAAAATTTCCTGTTTTTTCCAGGTTTAGCTAGAAAAATAATTATTAAAAATCAACAAGGGAACAGATTTTTAAATCCATACTAACTTTTGTTTGCAATAATGTATGAAATATAAATCACTCAAAATAATTAAAAAATTTCAAAAATTGTGTATTTTATAAGGGTTTAAAAAAACTTCAAAATTTTTAAATTTTTTTAAATTTTAAAATAAGGACTAGTTAAATTGACTTTTTATTTTCAGAATCAGTTTAATAATATAGTATGAAAACAATACATAAGTTACTTTTAATATTACTGTCTCCAAAAAAATTTTTTGAAAGAGAGTACCGTGTAGCCTTAATGGACAAACATAATACTCCAGAAAACTTCAAAATAGAAAAGAAAAGAAGTAAACCGCGTCGATTTATATTTCAAGCACAACTGTTTATTCAATTCTTTCTTCTTTTTCTCTTTCGAAACGAAAGGCGAAGGGAATTAAAAAAAATTTTCTTTGATTTTGTTATGAAATATTTTTATTCCAGAAATGTTCGCCGAATTTCTAGAAAGAAATATTCACGGAACTGAAGGGTCAATACAGTATTAAAAGTAAAAATTTAAAAAAAAAAGTTCGCAGAACTGAAATAACTCATATTTCAAGTTGATTATTAAAACTAAGTAAAACCGTAATAAATTTAAAAGTGACATTTTTCTACTTTTATATAAATTATGCTTAGTACTTGTGCATTTTTCACACTCAGGAATATAGTGAATGATTTTATTAATTTTTTGCATATTTATGAGGCTTTTATTCAAAGCTTAAAATTATATATATAAGAATTCGTGGCAATCATGTGAATTTTTTTAAAAACCAAATATACAGTCAAAATTAATTTATATTTGTAATTAAAATTCTGATCTTATCAAGTTAAAATATTTTTTTAACATTGCTAATACATTTAATTAGGAATATCACATAATAAGCTCAAATTACATGTTTTCAGTGCGATAATAATAACGGTTCTTCTTAAGGTAATGACACTTGGGAACTTTCTAAATCACAAGAATATAAATTAGATGCTTTTCAAATTATGTGCCTAAAAAGATTGAAATATACTTAGCAAACAAAATTTCAAAATTTGAAGTGTATAACAAAACCTCTTCCAAACCTATTTCCACCCAAATTAAAAAATATATAAAGAGAAACATTGGACATGTACTTAGAATACCATTAAATAATAATGCAAGAATGGCGATGATTCGGGCACCAGCTGGAAAGAGAAAAAGAGGAAGACTGCGAGTCACATGCCGTCGTATTGCCATGAAAGAAAGGAAGGCCGAGCTAGGGAAATGTTAGGGAGTGAAAGGGAGCAGCTGTTGAGGCATCAAACACCAGTTGGATGTTATAAGAATTATGATGATCACAAATAAATGAACAAATATTAAATTGAAAAAAAAAACCCAAAAGTTGATTTGAATTTTCGCAAGATCAGAAATTAGATAATTGACAAATAAAATTACGCACACTCAAAAGCTGATCCCACCACTAAATTTGAATTGACTCGTGCAGATAAATCTGTTGTTTGCATTTATTGTATGCAGACATTGAATGATTTTTTGTTACATTTTGCAAAGTTAATTCATACAATCTAGCGTCCTTCAATAAAAATGCATACAACAGTTTTATCGGTTCGAGTCAATTCAAATTTAGTCCTGGGAACTGCTTTTGCAAGTGAGTAATCTTATTTATCGGTGATTCAATTCCTATGCATTCAAATGAACTTTTGTGCGATTAATTCTTTTGATATTTATTCATTTATTATGCGGTCATCATCGATGTGATACATATAGCACAAAAGATTGTGGCTAGAAAATTATGATTAGGGACAGAAATGCAGGATCTCTCGAAGTGAGTAAGAGCCAAGAAAACCACTAGAATTTCTAGACGTCACAATTGAATTCACTCGGACCCGAGTACGCTAGTAAGAATAATATTAAGCAAGATTACAAATACATTGAGGTAGACTAATCGAGAAGAGAAAGATTAATTTTACAAGTAAATAATCAAAGGAGTATCAATAAGACGAGCTAAGTTGCATCTGTCTTGTCTTCCTCTTCATTTGATTGTATCATTTAGTGGCTATATTAGGAAGGTGAATTAAACGATAATCAGAGGGTGTTCTAATAATAACCCCAAGAAATAGACTCGGAATCATTACCATGGCAACAATGAAAAGCACAGTTTCAAAAAATACCCATTTTCATAAAGAAAAACACAGTTTCA
>BMAW01095174.1:134191-187466 GCA_019974015.1 Nephila pilipes
ATAAAGAAAAACACAGTTTCAAAAAATACCCATTTTCATAAAGAAAAGAATTATTTTCAGTTAAGAAATGGTAAATTTTAACATTTTATGTGTCCATATTTTCCAGTACTTGTAATTTTAAACCTCCGTCAAATGACGAGGACGACATTTAAGGTGGTACCTCACTCCCCAAATTTCTTCACTAAATGAAGATTTGGAGCCTCGACAGATTTAATTGTGCATCAGCCCCGATACATAATGCATCTTAAGTGGCATGGGGCTCGAATCCTCCATGACTCAATAGAAATAATTTCAAATCGAGAGTTCGTGACCATGGCTAATCTATATGAAATGAATTTTCCTCCAAAAAGAAAAAAAATAATAAGATAAGTTTTGAAAGATGTGTGAAATTACAAACCTGAATTCTTATAAAAACTTTCATTTCTCTATCTCCTAATCAATCCTATTGAATTTGCTTTGTACACAAATTTTCGTTAAATATTCAACGTATCGGAATCAATAAAATTATGCATATAATGTCTGAATTCAATTGGAATGATATATTATTTTCCTGGAGTGAATGAAAGAAAACGCAAAATATTCTTTTGAAAACTCTAAGCGATCTTTTTACGATCCGAGGAAAACTGTACCTCGACGGAAACGATCGTTAACTTTCGCGTGCTATATAGGAACTGTGTGGAACCGACTTCCAAAAGTAATACAGGACCTTAATGTCACAGCTATTACGACACGGACACAAAATTGAAGTTTAAAATGGAAGCCTACATTACTGGTAATAAAAGCCTTTGAAGAACTACATCCCGAGTTTCATTTTTATTCCCTATTATATCAAATTCTTTTTTTGGAATATGAAGACTAGAACAAGAATATCCGTCACAAATCTGTAAACTTAGCTGTGAATTCGGGATAGAAATTTTATATTTGGTCAAATATTTTACTCGTCATTTTGAAGGATTTTTGTGAGTTTGGAAATGCTTTGTGAATTTTTCTGGTGGATTTGCCGAGAGTTTCCGGCAAATTATATTTCACAAAAATAAGCGATGTAATTAGTACCATATAAAATTATACCCTTTTTGAGTAACATAACAGCAAAAAGAAATTACATTCAATGAAAATCGATTCATTATAGTACATAGCTTTTTAAATAGAGGATGCAGTTTGTGGTGAATGAGTGTTCCTATTCGACTCTTGAGCCATAATTAAATATAATTATCCCTAAAAAGTCAATAACCTACAAGAAATGACACTAGACAAATCTCACGCAAGTATTTATTCAATAGACATGCTCTGTAATATTTGATGGATCCCTTGTCTCTAAGATAACACCCTAGATATATTCACCCATTCAACTAATACCGAATTAAGAGTCCCTTACCCAAGTCTTCCCAGTTGAGTTGGCTTGATTTCTTGACTTCACTAAGATCACTACCCCCCGTAGCAACTCTTGTTTTCGTCTACCTCTTATAAGTTATATAATCAACGCTAGTGCCACTCGACCTCTATCGTCTCAATTTCGCTTCGCTTATATACATTCCTAACTAAACCATTTCACTTTATTTCTATCAGCCTCTAATTTACCTTTTGGTTGGGAAGAAATTGTTATTTACAGCGATCAATCTCAATTAAAGTCCTTAAGGTTAGTGAAGAAAAAACCGTGTCACAAAGTCAGAAGTTTAAATTTAAAATATAACGAACATGAGATCGAGTGATGTCATCCTCCACTGCGCGGGCAGAGAGCGAACACAGTGAAGCCCCTTTTCCCTCTACGTTCATAGGTCAGCGATCACAGAACTGCAGGTGTTATTGATGGAACAGATTTTGCGGTGAGTTTGGTTCCCGAACGGAAAACGAAAGGAAGGGACGAAAAAGAGAGGGAGCGACATAGGAACCTGAGAAAGAACTCTTTTAGTCGGTAGTCTCAAAGGGAAAGATACGAGTTTTCTCTGGGAGATTTCAATGCGACCCTGGTCTAGGGGTGACTACCCACCATTATAAAAGATACTATGACTGTACGAAAATAATTATTAAATTTAAATTACTGTTAAAAGATTTACTCATTAACAGAGGTTCTCAGACCTTCATGGGAATTATACAAAAAATAAAGTAAGTAGGAAACTGTAAATATAAGCAAACCAATAATTACTCAAATATTTTAAAATCTTAATATTTTATAAAAGGTAAAGAAAGAGAAAAGAAGAAATGAAAAGTAATTTAATATGTTGTTTCTGGCTTTGAACAAAAGTGGAGTTAAACATATTTTGCGGATCTAAGCCATCACATTCAATAAATCAATTTATTACCAAAACCAAATAAACAAGCACAAGAAAATCAAAAAGTACTCACAGGAAAAAGAGTATTTATTGAAAAAAATATCATAATTCTTAGTTGTAGTTTTTATAAAAAAAAAAGTTCTTTACTATGCAAGTATTCACCAGTTCAAAAATATCTATGAAATATAAAATATTATTTTAAATAACATAATTCTAACTTACTCTAAAAATAGTTTAAGCTAATATAAGTTACCAAAATTACATACATCAGTAATACAGTAAAAAATGTTACAAAATCTCTTAAAATATTACAAAATATTAAAATAAAGATTTCTTAAAAGATTTTGGAAAATTAAAAAAAAATAATTATTTCAAATTTAAAATGAAAGGAAAAGCAATATGAAAGAATTAAACGAATATAATTAGCATTGTCATCTATTCACTGTAAGGTAAACTATTTTCATGAATTTTTTTTTTAAATTTCGTCTCAGAATTTAACTTATTTCATAATTGAAATATTATTAGCGTATAATGCATAAATTAAACTTAAAAAAAAATTAACTATTAATACATATTTATCAAGCTATAAATGTGTAGAAATTAAGAGAATGTTCATGTTTTTTGCAGATTAATAACAATTTTTATTATTATAAATTTTTTCTCACCTGTTTAAAAATAAAATATTTTTACGTTAAGGCATAATTAATAATATGATTTCTATAAATAAATATATGTGTATTAACTATTCCTTGAGGGAACTTTATTAACTTGAAATTTAAATAACTCTTTTATAAATATTACCTTATACTTTATTTTATCTACAATTTCTAATTTTATATATATAAACTTTCCTGATTGTTTTTTAAATGGTTTTCTGATTGTTTTTTTTTTTGTTGTCATATTTGAATTATGTTTAAATATGTGATATAAAAATAAAGAATAGGGTTATCCTCAGAATTTTTCTGAAAATTAAAGATGAATAAGTCATCAATACATCTGTAAATAATAAAATTATTTTTACCTATAGAGTTTTGTTCATAATAATGTAAATAAATGTTTGCTAAATTATCACTTGCTGGCTCTCCTTTTGGCATTCCTTTATTTTGTTCACATTTTTTATCGTTAAATTTGATGTAATGTTCTTGAAGAAGAAGATTTAATGGAGACTTAGACTTTTCACAAGAGGTAACATTATTTAAATTATTTTGCTAAAATATAATTAAAAACACACACATTAATAAGCTCAATATAGTTGGAATTAAAAGATCATCAAAGTAACGACTATGGAATGAATAGTTTTTATTACATCTATTATTTCTACATACGTTTATTATTTTTGTTATATCTGAAATATTTTCAATTATAGCATATTATATAATATAATATAATATTAGTATTATATATTATAAGTGTATTATGTAAAAATTAATATATTATATAAAAATAGTACATTATGCAGAAATTTATATATTATATAAGAATTTGTATATATTATATGAAAATTAATAAATATTACACAAAACTTAGTGTTATATAATATACTATTTTTAGTCTCAAATAGTTCACATATACTCTTTGTTCGTAAAATTGATTGTAACGATTTACTTGTCTTTATAATATAAACATCAATCTGTTGCTATAGCTCTTAATTTAACCTTTTGAGGACGGGCAGTCGCTATCGCGACCAAAAGGAACGCGCTTATCGAAAATTCCTCCCCCCCCCTTTTAGTCCTAGTTTGCGTTAGCAAAACGAATCATTCCTTAAATGTAAATTTAGGAAGTATATGTGCATTATTACATTGATAAATCGTGTCATTTTACAAAATTGCATAGCTGAATTTCGTAAAATGGCACCATTTATCTATGTAATTCTACATTAAATCATTTTACAAAATTGAGCTGCGCAATTTAGTAGAGTTATAAGAAAAAAAATTATCTTCACTATATATGGACACACATAAAATATGCATTCCAGAAAAAAAACACCTTCATCTTCAAATGAATAATTAATTAAAATTTTAATTTTTTTCAAACTTTTTTAATGTTTAAATATTCCCACTACAATAAATAGTAGTATTTTTAAGTGATCTTTTTCTCAATTTCTCAGAGTTGTCTTTCACAAGTCTGTGCATGAGTTTGGTTCTAATAGAGTAATTTACAAGTTAGCAAATTTTTCGTACACGCTAAAAAAACACTAAAAAATATTTAAGTTTAATTTTGTAGGTTTAAAAAAAAAATAGTTATTCATCACAATCCGTATTTCATGCATAGAATTATCGAACAAATTAAGCAAAACAACCATAAGTAATTTCGATACTTTATACTGATTACAAAAAAAGTCTTGAGATTGTAAATGCATGACCGCGTCGTGAAAAATTAAAAATATAAGAAAAAAGAATTAAAAAACATTGATGGTAAATGAAATAATACGGCATATTCTGAAAAAAATTAAAATACCAAGCTACATAATACAGCTGGAAGTATGAAAGTTTGCATATATATTTAAAAAAATTCTAATAGTGCAATATAACTTTTTTCGATAGTATGTTATTTTTAGAGTACCATTTTCCCATAAGTTTGCATGAAATAGTAATTCGAAAATGGTAAAAATATTTTTTAAAACAGCATTCTACTCATCCTTGTTTGATAATTTCTTTACAAAATAGAGGTGAAAAATAAAATATTTATCAAATGTTTAAATTACTATGCAAGAAAAAAAAATTGTTTTTTAGTTATACTCCATTAACAGTACTTAAAGAAAAAACGAATTTTATTTGTAATAAAATTGAAATATATACTTGAATGAAGTGAGTGTTAGAAAATATAGCATACTATGCCGAGTTGATGAATGCTGAATTTATTCGATCTGTTCAAAATTTAAAATCTTTAGAAAACATGAGCAGTTATACAGTTGTTTTATTTGCACCAATAATTCTAAGAAATGGACTAATATTACAGATGTAACTAATTTTTCAAACCATACATTTTCCTCATTTGTATTTATTTATGAAATGCTTGAAATTATGTTAAGACTTTTTATTGATATTCAACTCACTAATATGCATATGTTAAAACTTCCAGAAAAATTGAAAAAATTTAAACAGAAACTAGCAATACCTTTTTTTTTTTCCTGTTTTTCTCTTCTAAAATCATTAAAAAACAAGTTTTTATAAGTTCAATTAAATTTTTAATCACAAAATTACAATATTAAATACGTAATAAGATGAATTTTTTTTTGTGTGCGCTTTCGTTGCCTATTTTAATTCTAAAATTCTGCATTTCTTGACTTTACCATAATTAGGGAAGTTGCTTGTAAATAAAACATGCTATTTTTTTTAAAAAAGAAAAATTTTGAAAACTATTACGAACTCTACTAACAATACTATCATATTTGGTTGTTAGAATAATACTGTGGACAAACTCGCATTTTTTTTCTTTTCGTTGCAAACATTAGAGTTAAAACTCATACGTCAAATGAAACGTCAATGAATCTTTTGTGTTCAACCATTCTAAGCTTGTCTATTTTAATCTTTAAATCTTTGAATGCGCAATGAAATGTCTTTGAATAGTGTCGGTTGCTATCTCCTAAAGAAAACCTTATAATAGATCAAGGGGGGAACGAGATAATTGCTTTCAGGGACACTCTTCTTTCGCTAATGTCGCATTCATTCACGATTTCCGTATGGTCATTTATGTTAGACGTACCTGCAATTCCTTTCTTACAAAGTCATCGTGGGTGTCCACCTTATACCTCCATGAAACTTTAATTTTTTTAAATATATGTTTGGGCCTAAAGAATTTTTCCCAGTGTGTGTTTTAGTGGTTTCTTGCGATAGAAACTTTTCAAAAATGATTAAAAGCTATCTTTGATGAACAATGAATTAAGTAAAACGGTTCGGTCATTCTTTTCGTTAAAAGTGTAGGAGCTAAAATGATTAATTTTAATGAAGCTTTAAAAAAACTACTGAAGTTAAAGTTTTAGTCTTTTTTAAAGACTGAAAAAATATAAACATTTTTAAAACACCAAAAATGGAAGATTAATGAGCTTCTTTAAGTATATGTTTATCTGTTACATGTAACTTGTTTTTTTTCCCCTTTAGTTTTAAATGTTTTTGTTTTCCAAATCACTTTAACTATTTAATTTTATTAAAAAGTTTTGTTATATATTTGTGATGGCATTTTTATGGAGATAATTCTAGTAAGGGGATTCCAGGGAGGTTTCTGCCCGATCCTGAATAGCTTAAGATACTCCTCTAGCATTATTACCCTTCGAGATAAGAGAAAAGTTACTCTAAAAGCTGAGCTGATAATCAAATTTTGTTTTTAGTATTATTATTTTTATTTTCTTTTATCATTCACAAAATTCTGAATATTACTCTTAGTATTTAAGTAACCTTTTTTATCTAACGCACCAAGAACTTGTGAATGTTATTGAAATATATATGAAATGCAAACAATTAAGTTAATCACGAATAACTTTTTATATAGAAATATATACTTATCAATTATTTCATTCCTTTTGTGGACGAAAATGTAAGAATGTTTTTAAGAATAATATACAACTTTATTAATTATAATTCAATAACAAGCAATTACTAATGGATCATAATAAAACTGTCAAAATGTACAGCTATTTTTTTTAAAAAAAATATTACAATTATTGATATAATATAAATATTAGATTCTTATATAAAGAGTTTCTAAACATACATATATTTAATATATATTTGCTCTTCAGTAACATATAATGTGTAACTCACTTCACAGATATTTGTTCTGAGTTTCAAAGAAATAAACAATATTAAAAATCATCGTTGATTTGGTGGCTGCGTTTGCCTAGTGATTATGGTCGCGGACAGTGGTTTTCGTAGAGTTATGAGTTCGAATCTTGATGTCACTAAAGACCCACCGTGTAGCCGGGATTGATGCCCGTTAAATCTGTTGAGGTGCAAAGTCCTCCTGTTGACATGGTGGGGAAGTTGGGAGATAGGGGTGAAGTTCAGGTGCCGTACTCGTCACTTGATCAGTGTCCAAAATCACGAGATCTGTCGCCAATAGTCCTTGTTTTACTTCTAGTGCGATGTTCATTCAACCAACCAATCAATCAATAATCGTTGAGTTGAGAAAATTGAAATTTTATTGAATATCTGTCACATTAATATATACTCAATATTTTTTTTTTCTTTCTGTAAAATATATCTATCTTGATTATAAAGAATAATATGTATTTGAAATTTTGAAAGGATTATAAAGTTACATATTTCCTGAAGAACTTCAATCTTAATTTCAAAATAAACATACCAACATGTCTCTATATGATCACATTGATGAATTTGATTCATATAAACTAAATTTATAACATTTGCAAATTTTTAATGTCTTTACTAAAGATTATGAAAATTAAATACGTAATCATGCTACATACATTTAAACATGCTTTATAGTAGTTAATCTTTGTCTAAAAAGAAACATTTAATTTGTTAATGCAATGTTTAATAATATGTTCAGAGTACAGGTTTCAAGCAATGCCTTAAAATATTACAAAAGAAATATTTCTGGAATAGTTAAAAATTTTCGTCATAATTACACCTATAAATATTCATTCAATAAGCATATATTTTTGCATATCATAGTTTATCCCAATTTTCATATACATAAATTATTAACTTTAATAAAAATTAAAACCATACAAGACTTATTTTTTCTCTGCTGATTTATTTCTGTTATTAAATCAAAATTCATTTACAATATATATGGAAATATTAAACATAATTTTAATGTTCTGAACATTTTATTTCATTGTTCAAATTCTTTGTTCATTGTTCAATAATTTATTCAGATTTTTAGATGCTAAAAACTTATTTACACTTACGAAATACTCAGTGAAGAGTTTTTGTGAGTATAAATAGACAATTCAGAATGTCTATGTATTAAATAATGAAAAGGTATAATATAATTTGATAACAATATCATGTAACGGTACTGTGGCCATTGCTTACTATAAATATTGCTAAATTAAATAACTATAATAGTTTTCTCCCGATTATATTGCATATGAATAGAATAATTTACTGCATGAAAATTCTAATTATAGTATTAAGAATGATGCAAGGAAATTGTAGGAAAGAACATGCCTTCTATTTTTCGAACATATGTCTGAAAGTTTCTTGAATTGAAAACGGAAAGATAATCAGCTTTTAGAAAGAGATTTCTCCCCAAAATGGAGAATCATTAGTAGCTAGTGACTTCCTGAAATGTAAACACCCCCACTGCTCAGTAAGTGACCAACACTCTGTCTGGTCGTTTTGTCAGACGACACTTATAACTGCCAATCATTGACAAGAAAGGGCGTAAGTAATGCAGTAAAATCCCCTGTCCGTACCAGAGTTTTCTTACAGAAAGTGCCCGTCCCCAAAAGGTTAATAGGAGTTTTATGAAATTTAAGAGTTAAAAATGTATAAGATATTTAATTTTAGTAATTTGAAAACAATTTTTATTATTTTCCTCTAAATCTTAATTAATAATTTTACCGTAGTATTACTTGAAAATAAATGAGATTATTTTTAGAAACTTAGCCCTATAGCCTATTACAAAAACCTTTATATATATATGCAAGGTTCAATGAAGGGAATGAACTTCAATTAGATTATTTTTGACAGAAAATTTGATAAATGTTCCACCGAAGAGAGAGAATTAAGGTTTAGAGCTTCGAAAGTAAAGTGCACCAGCTCACTTTAACAACAATAGACAGGAATAAAAAAAAAGCTTAACCATTACCAGAGGCGAATTCCTTTTAGGTTTAGTTGTTGAGAGCATTGTAAAAAGAAGACAGGAAGAACCTAATTATCGAGGATTCGAATCGCCCTTAAGATCAACTGACTTCCTCTACCACGGGGTAGAAAAACCATCTCCCAGAACGGCGGAAAACATCTTCGCTGAAAAACCACTGCTCCTTATGAGCCGGAATCGTCAATTACTAGATACTTTTCTTAATACATTATTCATCAAGAGAAAATATAAATTTCTTAATGTGTCTCAATTTACGATCTAGCTGAAAATTTACTAATCATTTTATTAAAAAAAATACAAACCAAATGGTAATGGGAAAGACAGAAAAAGGGAATTATAATTTTGTTTCATCGATTAGTAATAGTAAGCTTATTTATTTATACTTGTCAGTTGCTTCACTTACGTCAGAAGACAAGAAATTAAGATGGAAGAAGAACCGTAGGTAAAGAAAAATTAGCACTGTTAGCCCTTGTCTTATATGTACTTGTATTATTCTTACTTTGAAGGAAAATGTTCCAATTTTTTTTATGCAATAGAGAATGTCAAGAAACAGGAATAGTTCTACAAGAAAATGACACAGCGAATGCTCGCGAAGTGTGTTTACAGTTTGGATAAAGACGGAATTTAGTAGTCGACAAGAGTGGAACAAAAAGTACTTTCAGACGTGTGTTTGCGAATGGGAATGAATAGCATTTCACTTCAAGCATCTCCTTGCTCTTTCTCAAAGTAGTTTGGCACAGTTGTGAGGCCATTATACTAACGGAGTTCTGTAAAAAATACTTTGTAAGGAAACTTATTCACGATTTTGAATAAAAAGCGATAAATGAATACGATTTGAATCCTACAGAAGCAAATGTTTTGTGTTTGAGGACATGAGAAGTTTAAAAATTGACAGTAGGAATGCATCATTTTGAACACTAAAATAAAATAAAATTTACGCCTTCTCTCATTTTTTTTATAGTATTAAGAATGCAGAGGTTTGTTCACAAAGTCGCAAGCTGCTAGGACGACGGAGATCGAGATATTAACAAACTCGTTTAATTTTATTAAAGTAGCAATAATGTAGTACAAGGACTGGTGGAGACGGACCACATATTTTGAAGACACACTCTAGTGATAAAGAAACTTGAGCTTGATATCTAATTTTTTTAACTTCTGTTATTGCAACTTTATTCCCTTAGAGAGTGAATATCTATAGTATTTTTCCCTTCGCCCACCGAGTGGAGAGCGAGAAGATGAGTTCTTTCTAGATTCTGTGCAAGCTTGCGGCCGTAGACTCACGACCGGCGGTTTTCGATGAGTCATGGGTTCGATCTTTGATGCCATTGAAGACCCACCTTGAAGCCGGGGCTCAAACTCGTCCCTAGACGTGGTGTGGAAGTTAGGAGAGAGATGTGTCAGCTCAAGTGTCGTCCTTGTCACTTGACTAAGGATCAAAATTACGACATCCGTCGAAAATAGCCTTCAATGTTAAAAAAATCAATAAATCAATCCTTGCCAGTTACGAGTATGTATGGACTTAAAATGCCACGAAACATGTAGTTATGCTTGTGTTATTCCTACATGTGCCGATGTTAAATAAATTTAATACATAAATGATTGCTTAGATTTGATGTCATGGGCAACAATGATTTGAAGTCCAGCATAAAGGTAAAAAACGTTAAGTACCGTTTCCATTAAACGTGCAAAAGCCTATTTTATCAGCACGGTGGCGCTGTAATTATTGGTTGTTTATTGCTCCTACATCTGATGATTCTAATTCGTGTTTCTTTTAATATGATTTAATAGAAACACAAATTAGTTAAGAAAAAACTTTCGTATGAAAAACAATAATAGATCAATTATTTCATTCAGAAAAATTTTCGCAAATGGAATGATTTTGTCTTCAAGAAAATATCCTTCCATTAATCTTTTGCAAACTGTAGTTCTAATTATTATATATATAGGCATAAAAAGATAGAAACGCATTTCATAAACCAGAACCTCAATCATAATAATGAATATACTTTTTTTGTAAGCAATAAAAGTTACTTGTCAAAATGTATTATAATGGAACTAATAAAAGAGCTTTGTTTATATATAGGGACTAATAAGAATAAGACCAAATGATAATATATGTTGTTATCTCAAGTCTAAGAAAAAGAAGATGAAAGACATTATTCCAATGGAAAGAAACGATGGGGTGTCGTAAGTTGCATTTATATTTCAGTCGATTTTCTTTTTCTGGTAGATGAATATTTAATCTAAAAATATTCCATTTTGTTCCAGTCATTTTTCTCAATTAATAGCAAATTATTACTGTTATAAATGGCCGAAAAACAGGAATAATAACAAAGGAATAAAAATTTATGCTAAAGTAAAAAAAGTGAGTTAAAAATACCTAATTTATCTAAATATTGTTTAATTTACCGAAAAATTGACTCAATATGGTTGTCTTGATGTAGATAATAGAATTGTTTTAAATATTTAATGTTCCACTTTTATGATTACCAATTCTAATAATGACCAAACTAAAAATTACACTTATAACTTTCGTCGTTAATGCGACACATTTTATATTACTATATGAAATTATTTTATCGAAACAAACTTTTATGGAATAAAGCCTATTAATTTTTTGAAATAATAAAAGGAAACAGTACCATATATGATATTGTGTGGAACCGTCATTCAATTATAGAAATTAAACTTTTTCTTAAATGTAACAACACAAAAAATGCAAGAACATTATTCTTAGGAAACAGAATTTCTCAAAAAAGGCAACAAAACGAAGCAAATAGTCTTTTGAATTCTTATCATCTAGCATACACCAATTCTGTCTTTATTCCTTCAAATTTAGAACGATTCTGCATTTTATAAAAATCATTTTTTTTTTCTTCTCGAAATTTTTCTTCCTTCCCTAACACCAGAGGTATTCTAAAATTTTGAATAACACTTTGCAAACATATTTTTATTCAGTCGATCAGCAAATTTTTGTTTCAAAAAGATTAAAATATAAAAAAAAGCTTAAAAATTCCACGCAACACGTGCTTTGAACTTATGTATCACCAGAGCCTTAAAAACAGAATCAAAATAGAAGAGTATTTCAGCAAACCGAATACCTTTAACAGGCTGTCTCGAAACCAAAGCACGGTTTCGACTGGATATTCTCTTACATAAACTCACAACTTTGAGAAGTCAGATTTTTATATATTGCTACAAAGATTCCTTTTTTCAATGGGTCGATTTGGCATCCTGTTATGGGACATACGGGAGCAGAGTCGAGTTGTATCGTGCTTCACGTATAAAAATTTAAATAACCGCTCTTTTTTTCTCCCGGAAGACGTGAAATTGAAGTCTCCAGTTTCGTTTTCTTTCTGTTTTCTTTTAGAAGAAAATGATTCCTTGGTATTGTTAAGTCGATGGAAGGAATAGGACACAAAGGAAGCTAATATTTATTTTTCGTTAGGAAGTACACCTGCACGAAAACGGAAAGTATTCCTTTTTGGCGAAGGTGGAATAGCACATCTAGTTAAATCACCAAGTCGTTCGAGTTATTGCCATGAGGCAAATGTGCCATTTATTTTCATTTTTATTGCATAATTTCTTCATCCACCCAGGCATGAAAAAGATTCGTTAGGGAATAGAGATCGAAATGTTTCTTTCACAAAAGTGACTTTTTTTTGAAAAGGAATGTTCAATCTGATTTAATCGAGGAAAATATATTTTGCTGTAATTCCTAAAAGGGTTTTTTAAATAAAATATATGCATCTTTCAAGAACTTGTTAAAAAGTACTAACTTTACACAACTTGGAGAAATATTCCTCCTGCATATTTTATGTATTAAATTATTTCCTTTTGTAGCACACATATATATAACGGAAGCACTCATGATTTCAGAAAAATATCTTTTAAAAATATATAATATGGATTGAAACATGGTAAAAAATATTTTCTTAATCAAAAGGTTTTCTAATCTTTAAAAAAAAGCACCAGAGTAAAAATACATTTGATGCAGAAACTGACAACATCAAAGGAAATCATTAGGAACATATTGGCATTAAACATATTGAAACATTTTCCATAGAATACGTTTAGTGGAAGGATAGGTATGGCCTATCATGCACTTTGAGTAGTTTACATGAATAGTGTTAAACAATATGTAGTGTTTTTATATGTAAAAAAGTAAATGAAAAAGGAGAGGAAGTATTATACCTGAGGTAGTTTCAAATATTGATAATATGACCGTAAAAATTTAATTTTTCAACTATATGTAAAAATAAATAATTGCGTTTTTTTCTTTCATTTAGCATCGGAAAGTAATAAAAATCAACAGAAAGTGCACGCAATTAACAGTGAAGTGCGAACGATGGCATAGTAAAACTCAGATATCGAGATGAATAAAGCATTGAGCAAGGAATGTATAAATGGGCGGTGCAATATAAGGGCTTTCGTTTGTATTCAAGTGGTTCATGTGAAACGTTTTCTGACTTAAAGTCGCATGACGGGATTTAATTAATTTTTAAAGCGGAATGCTAGATAAAACTGGACGCATGGAGCCTTTCAATTCGAAATTTGTTACGAAATACTACATTCCTCGATCCACAGTGTTTAGATTGTGACGAGAATATACAATATCAACCATTACCATCCATTAGGAACAAAGCAGTGGCCGACTGCTTCTTCTGAATGACCGAGACTAGCAAAGTCTGCATAGATTAATCAATATTACCAGTCGATCAACATTCAATACGTGATGTATGAAAGTCATATCCTTGAAGACAGTGCAGTGAAATCAGGTACTGGGCAGAAGACCGACTAGAATGTCTTCATTAACAACACCAGTTACTGCAGCATATCTTTCGGGATCGTGAACATATCGATTGGACCCTAGATGACTGAGAAAATGTTGCTTGGTCAGAAAAGTCATTATTCCAATTAGAAAAAGCTCATAGTAAGGTTCTAGTGTACCACAGACCCCACGAAAGCATGGACAAAGACAGTCAACAAGGTACACTCAAGCTAGTGGTGGCACAACTGCGTGGTCTATTTTTAAGTAACATGGACTGGTCCTCTTAATCTTAGACAGGAAATGGTTATGTTCACCTGCTTGGAGATCATTTGCAGCAATTCATGGTCTCGTGTATCGAAACAACGATGGAATTTTCCAGGATGAGACAATGCGCCATGTCACCGGGTAAAAATCTTTCGAATTTGGTTTAAAAAATATTCTGGATAATTTCACTAAATTATCTTGCTATTCTAAATCACCAGATAAAAATTTCAATCTAACATGATTGAAATGTCAGTTATAGTACAAAATCCTACTCCGGTATCACTTTCACAATTATGGGCGGTATTATGACTGAATATTTCTTCAGGATGACTTTTGAACACTTATTGAGTCAATGCCATCTCAAATGTCCACACTTTTCTGAGGAAAAACAGGTTCATCCGATATTAGGAGGTATGCTATGACTTTTGACCCTTGAAATAAAGACCTTTACAAATTTTCTGCCATTGAAAACTTGATTAGCTACGCATTAGCAAATCACATTGAAACTGCTTTTCACCACACCCACGAAAACTCTATTATTAAATTGTCGTTATAAAGGCTAACCAGATATTATCAAGATTTACAATGCAAAAGCTCTCTCAATCCAAACAACAACAAAAACCGTCAGTCAATGAAATGTAAAGAATATCACGAAGTTACAAAATCGTAACCGTATATCTCTTTACACTTGAGTAGGCATGATTGTTATATATACATAAGTGATGCGCGTCATTTATAATAATAATTCACTTTTTTCTGCGTGAAGTAAAAGTATTATTTTGTTAGAAATAAAGGTAAAGCGATCAAGATTGTTTCGAATATTTAACTTTCGAATTTGGAAGTCGATGCAAAACATCACGCTCCACATTTTTCAATCTTTTTAAACTAGCCTTTGTAAGATTTTGAAAAATATTTATATGATGTTATGCATAAGAAAAGAGAGTATGAATCCAAGCATAATACTTTCAAAGGTAATTAGCGTTTTGCGTACAATTTTGAGTGTCAAAAATTGTCACGTTAGTGCAATGCATAAGAATAAAAGAAATCATTATGTATATGATGAAAACAGAAAAAAAAAATATTAATTATCTCAATAAATACTAAGCAAACTATAATTTTACGAAACATAAAGACATTAACATATTCTATAAATCAAGAGAAAGATACGAAAACATAATGCTGAAATTGTGAGTACCATAGGTAATTATTCGAAACGTAAAATGCGAAATTAATGGTAAATATTAATATCTTTTCTCATTTAATGGCACAAAATACTATAAACATTGCCATAATTTCCCAAAGAGTTTATGACTTTACTTTAAACGTACTTAAATATATGTACAAAACTTTATAGCTATAACTACATTAATGAGTTATTTATATATTTATAGAGTACCAAATCAATTTATTCGCCTTAAAAATTTAAACTGCTTTTTCTCGACTTTATATTTTTCAATGATGGTTATGTATTAATTTTTTGTGATGGTCATCAAGAATGCTAAGGCACTTTTTTTCTTGTAATCAATTTAGCAATTTTAAAGCTTTTGAAGTTTTACGTAATATGTTAATTCATTTTATGCCTGGAATCATGTTTTAGATAAATAATTGTAATTTTAAAGTGTCTGATAGAGAAACATTTGTAAAACTATAAATAACACTATTTGAACTAATCCCATTCATAAGAATGTGAGAATCAAGTCTAAGAATCGGAGTCAAAAAATTGCTTTAAAATATTAAAATTTGCTGAAGTAGTGGAAATTTTAAAATATTGAATATTTTTTTAAAAAAATTAAAATTGTAAATTATTGTAATCAACTGTTTTCTTCCAAAATCCAAATTGTATGGGTATTCAAATATGGCGATTAAAACTTTTACTTGTCCATATCAAATTTTAAAAAGTTGCTGCCTTTAAGTTATTTCTACGTTCTTCTACCGTCACTGAAATTAATATGCTTGAATTAACGTCGATTTAGATCCACACGAGGCTTATTAGTGACGGTAATTATTGACCACTCTCTCTAACTTTAACATTATGTTAGGAGTTTGAAGTCCAGTTGAGTTTAATATGTTATAGCCTCCATTTTCTTGTCCAATGTGTCTAAAGATTCGAACTCGTGGTACAACTTTGACTCCGCTTTTTGATTGATTGAGTGTGTATGGACGTTGAACTTAGAAGAAACACGAGGGTTATAAAACAAGAGAAAAAAATGCGAGGGCTCTAAATCAAGAGAAAAATACGAGGGCTATAAATCAAGAGAAAATACAAAAACTTAACGCTAAAGTTGTGAGTATCATAAGTAAAAAGTAATTATTCGAAACGTTGAATGCAAAATTAATGCTAAATAATTCAATTAATAATAAATTAAAGCTAATTACGATGTACAAAATAACAAGGTTCGTAGTTTGAAACGAAGGTCAAGTGATGAGGACGACACCTGAGCTTCCATTCGCTTAACATCCACACCAAGTAATCAAGATTCGACTCGACCGATTTGTAGCGCATCAATTCTGTTTACGGTGTTTTATTGGCGTAAGGTTACGACAGAAACAGAAACGATCCCAAGCTCGCGATCAAGACAACTTGGTTACAGGGGCCAATTTGAACATTGTGAAGCACAATACTCGACTATGTGTTGACAGAACTACCGCAACCCTTGCATTAGAATATGAACTTTTCCTAATGATTTCATTATTGACGTCCTTTTTCTTCCCTATTGTAGATTATATTCGCATCGTAATTTGGAATTCATCTCGAATATAGGGACATTTTATAAATCTCGTTGAACAGTAATATAATTTACTCGCCTAATTCTATTTTTACTGAGGGAAAATCTTAAAATCAGTAGAAATTGGTACAAAATATTCAAAAATGAAATATGTAATTAATCACAAATAAGAAAGAATTATAATGATGAAATGTTTCGTATGAAAATGTATGAAAAAATGTGTTGTTTGTGATGAATCAAATATTATTCGCAATCAATCGAAAGTCTCACTAATTTTAGATTCGAAACAATCAAAAAATGTAATTATTGCATTTAATATCTTCAAGTGGGGTTGTTTTGTAACATCACATAGGAAAGTAAAACATATCGATATTTCATTATCATTAAGTGCATTAAATACTCAGATAGTATAATGATTGTGGAATTCTAAAAATAATTTTTTTACTATTGATATTGTTCAATGATAGTAGAATTAAACTGCGTGTCATTACTGTTTAAATAAAAAAATTCTTTGCAGTGGATAGAAAAAAAGTTTTTCCGAAAAGCTTATTTCGAATTTACAAAATGTGTAAGAAATTTCTAAACAAGAAAATACAAAATAAATTTCTATCTAGCAGTGCAAAATATTTTCAAAACCCACTAAAATTATTTTGAAAAGACTTTTTTTAAATATTCTTACAGAAACATAATTTGTTTTAAGAAAACAAATAATTTTCTTGTATTACTAAAATTAGTTTCAATGTCCCTCAGGATGAACCACTCGAGGAAAAAAAATTTTAAAAATTGAAACATACTTGACAACCACAAGTTGAAAGAAATACCATAAAACTATTATGGCTTTGATATGCTACTCTAAGAAGACGCTCTCTTTAAATCTAACAGCTATTTATTTTCCAAATAATGTTTTTCCCTTATTGCTTTACAAAAGTAAAATGCTTTGTAAACTTTTTTTTTTTTTTCGAATAGCATTAAGTGGCAAAATTATAAATTAAAACCAAACAGGGAATCCGAGTCCTGAAACGAAATCACAATTGAATCCTCAGGGGCCATCAAATCTCGATTTCGTCGTCATTACTCCCCAAAGGTATATCCACTGAAAACGACAAGTTACGCATAAAAAAAGTATCGAAAATTCCTTCGACGTTTTAACACTTCCGGTTCCCTGAAGGTATATATTTGTAAAAATAAATTAGAGAACAATTTAATGGCTGGTTCAAGCCCTCTTACTTCCAAATTACTCGCAATTTTCTTTCTTTTTTATTTCATCTTGGATTTTACAGTCCTTGAGAGCTAACGCAGGTTTGGGGGAAACCATGTATATTTTCTGTTTATCTTTTAAAACCCAAAGAAAGGAAAAGTCGCCACTTTTCCTCTGTAGTATCATCAATTTCAAGCTAAACCCCAGGAGGGAATGCTCTCCATGAAAGGCTTTGGGGAACATTTTTCGACCTCCTTCATTAAGCCTGCTGAATGGGCCCTTTTCTTAAAAGAAGGGAAGAACCCATTTGAGTGGCACTCTGTTGGAAAGTATCAAAGGGATATACTTTTCTCTACTTTTTTTTTTTACCATTTAATCCCCGAGAGAGACATAAAGACAATGGGAAGGCCGTCTTCTTACACCAAACTGACCTTTTTCTGAATGTAAGCAAGATCTTTATGGCCAATCTAAATCCGTCGATGGAAGTGTATTTCGCGTTCCATCGGCTGTTTTGCCACTTTGTTAAGTAAAGAAATAAGGCGAACAATCTTCGTACATTGACTGGGGATGATTTTGTGAGAAGATTCTGATTGGGGATGTGTTTCTTTGCTGTTTGTTATCTTTTGAGAACAAACGAAATACCAACTGTTGAGAAAGCGAAGCATAACTATGATACAAGGTTTCTATACTTCTTAAGAACAAATGGTGAAATTCATTCGCTGATATAATCAGCCTCATATACTATAGAAGCCTATGATATTGCTTGTTGCTGCTCCATATAATTTAAATTATTCTTGGCTAGCTTTGAAGAAACGGACAGTCTATTTTCTCATCAAAATTTTCTATTTATGTATCACAATTGGAGACAAATGGAATTCTAGTTTACCTACGGAAATATTTTAAAATTGAGAAGCGCGCAGTTACAATGTGCTTACCCTCGGTTATGCTAGAGAGAGACTTATAGCGGAAAAGTCACGAGATTTGGATACCGCCAAAGCGGTACAGGTGGCAACATTTACAGAGGTTTAACTAACTATCATACGCTTTCAGCTTTTTCATATGAACAACAACAAAAACATAAGCGGATAGGTAAGATTCCAATTAATCAACATCGATAACTTTTTAAAAGAGTAAAGATTAAATTCAGGATTACATGGCAAGTATTTTAAATATTACATCAGTATTAACTTAATTTGATTGATCAATTTATTAACATCGCTGATAAAAGCATCACGAGGGATGTTGCGTCTGCAGTTGCTTTCCCACCCTGTGATTGAAAATTTCATTTCGCGCATGTGCAGTAAAATTTAATAGGTTGTTCACTTGTGGAAAAAGATACTTTAGTATCCGACATTATATACAAACCGACACCTTTCCTGAAACAACTGTGGAAATGAGATAAATACCTTTTTTGACTTATTTTGTAGAATAATTTAAATAGTAGTGTTATTTTGAACAGTTACGCATGAAATTTTAGAATTACTTAAAATTTTGTAAAGGAGTACTGGCGATAGATTTCATATTTTTGAAGCAGAGTCAAACTCAAACCACGATGACAACATGTGAACGCCCCCCCCCCCCTTCTCGTAACTTCACCCCATCCCAACGTGAGAACTTTGAGTGTGGACAGATTTAACATGAATCAACTCACGGCGTTACACGCCGAGTCAGACATCCTACCTAAAACTGCGATAAATTACAAAAAAAAAAAGAAGATTTTGATGACACATAAAATGAACAAATGTTCATAAATTTCAGAAAGTAGTTTTAACATAAAAAGCATACTTTTGTTTAAGTTCAGAAAAATTATTTTATATAACAGTAAGTATAAAAATTAAGTATTGACATGATAGCAATTATCCTCATTGCAAGTAAGAGATACAGTAACTCAATAGTGGTCAGCCTGAATGTTTAACAGGTTTATTCAATCTTTGATAAATCAATACTAAAATAAATAACACATTTTTTGGAGTGATTAATTTAAATCTCCTCCTCCCTTTCTCTCTGCTCAAATGAATTTTACAATAAAGATATAAGAAAATCTACATATCTTGCAGACTCTAAACAGTAGACTTCTAATTAATGGGCCTGATTCAATTAGACTTCTAACCATGAGATAAAAATCAAGTATACGCGTTCTGTATATTTCTTTCAGTACTTTTAACTTCTCTACAGTTTCTACGAGTTTCTAATTTCATCTAAATCCTTAGTCCTATTTACTAAGCTCCTTCTTATACAATAAAGCTCATTTACATAAATCACTGTTCTCATGTAAAACATCGTTGTGAAAAAGTCCCAGAGGTTACAATAAACAAACAAGACAAAATTGACACTTGTATTATCATAGATAGAGCAGAGATGTAAGCTAATTCTTACAAAATGTTAAAAATCTTCCTAGCCTTCAGTTTATATGTTTAAGCATTTCAAAATTATTTAATTGTTCTTAGAGAAAAAGCAACGCATTCCTTTAATTAAATATAAATATATTTTTTTGTCACTAATAACGTTTAAAGATATTTTGAGAAGCAATGAATATATTTTTTTCATTTCCAATTAATAGCTGTAAAATTCACTATATTTCAATAAATGAAAGTACAATTTTAATTGCATGCTTAAAATATATGACTTCAGTTTATCATGAAGTTGCATAACTTTTTTTAAATTTGAGAAACATATTTGAGAAATCCTTAAAATATTTTATCATAATATAAAATTAACTCTACTTTCATGATAAAGGTATAGGAAATCCTAACTTTGCGTTTATGAAAATAAAATTAAATACTTTGCTAATCATGCTATTGAACTGATTTAGAAGACTCGTACATATTCAAGAAAGTACGAGCAATAATCATCACTTTAAATCAGTGGTTGCTTCCAGACTTGACAGCGTTCTCCCCTTCCTCCCATGCTCATGAATGCAGCCGCCCCCCCCCCCCAAATATAATATGTTCGAATGGCAATATTGTTCAAATGGAGGTATAGTCTTTCACTGAAGAATATTTCATACAATTTGAAAGAATATCAACATGTAAGATATTCCAAATAAAAGAAAACAAATAACATTGTGATCATAGATTTATACACTATTTGTAATCATAGTCTTATAAACTAATTGTAGTCTGAATTGATCCGTTCAATTTAATGATTCTCTGATTGTTTTTGCTTTAATATCATTCAATATTGAAGAAAAAAATACATAGGTTAAATATATGAATTAGTTTGAAAAATATGAATTGACAGATGCTTTATTCGGCGTTAGAAATATAGCAAACGAATGTCAAGAGCTAAAATCTCCATTTGTCCCATATTAATAGTAGCAAACGAATATTTAAACAGTATTCGCAGTAGAACACAGCTGTAAGTTATGTTGCAGCGCAAAAATTGCGAATCCTTCGATCAAAATTAATATTTCAAGACATCTGTCATTAGTTTTGACATATGTTTCTATTTTTATCTTAACCTAATTATTTCAGATTATAACTATTTTTCTAATTTCATCCACTGATCGAAATCAATTGTTTCATTGCAGTTGAATAGCGATCCATTGTAAAAGTTGGGTGAGAAACAGAGTTTTCAAGCATAGATCGAGCTGCGATTATCCAGCTCTTGATGTATTAAAAGAAAGAATAAATGTTGCAAAAAAGGTGCAATTACGTTAGTTGCAAAATTATTTAATCGCAACAGAATGCCATATCAATAATTTGGAAACGTGCTTCCGAAAATAATTGTCAAAGTGAATCTTACTCTTATATGAATCCTTTGAAAAAAAACACAAATATATGGACGTAAATGCAAATAATATGGTAAAAAACTTAGACATATTCCTCTTAGCAGAAGAGGCACCTTAAGATCAGCTGCTCACGCCAGCAAAGTTCCCGAATCTATATTAATCCTAATTTCGATAAAAGAAAAATCCATAAACACGTGTTTCAAGCTCTATCGAACCATTTAATACAGAAAAGAATGTGAAAGAAAGCATAGAAATTTGTCTGTCAAAAGTAGTTCTTGATGGAAAGTTTATGGTTACTCAAAATAAAAATTAAGAGTATTATTTTTAATTTATTGTTTAATTTAATACAATATTTTGATAAATGTTGCGTTATATATTTAATTTCTGTTGCTACTATTATTATATGAGACAAATTAAATTCATGCACTACCGTTAATATTATGAAACAGGGAAGTATAATACTCCTTTCATTATAATTATGATTTTTCAGTATGTCAAAACCCATTTACAATGGAAAAAAATAATATAAGTTAGCAAGAAAATAATGAAGTCAGGTACTTTTAACTAAAGTGTACTCGATATAATTTCCAAGGGAGCTAATAGCTTCTAAGAAAATTACTCTCTAATAAATCGACCACCTTCTATATAAATGAGCTCAGATTTAATTTCTTTATTTCAAAAATTATTGTTAAGCTTTTCCGGATGCGATATGATGTAGTCAAGAAAATTGCTTCGTTAAGATATTCTTTCCCTTTTTTTTAGAGCTTATCAATAACCCTTTCAAGTTGTTAGTGAGTTCCCTAGGGGTAAGCAGACTACGGATTTAGAATGGCTTCCCTATACTCTTAAAATATATCGCCATAAAATAATTTCAATTCTGCAGAATCAAACAATTTTGCGGTATCATTAGTATTTTTAAAAGAAAATAAGAATTAAAATGCAGCCAATTATTTTACGCTCTTCATAAATGGATTGAATCTTCAGGTAACAAATAATGAAAGGATCAGATTTCTTACAACATAGGTTGAGGGAAAGAATATTTATTTTTTAAAATAAATTCAGCATTTCCTTAAAAGTAAAGATGTAGACTTAATAACTCAATAAACATTTATCTAAATTTCAGTAATATAAAATAGTGTTAAATTATCTCATTAACAAATGTTTAAATGACGATTTCCTAAACGGAATTGGTATTATTGTAAGTCTTTAAAAGTCCCATTGGTAGAACATTTCGCGATTTCTAAAATCATATGAATTTTTTTTTTCTATATTTTTCATGAAGCTTTGTTTAGGAAATAAAGTAGCTAACGTATTTCATAATGCACTGAAGTAAAAGATAATCAAAATTTAATAATGAAATAAATTACAGCAGTTTGTGATGTATGAAAGGCATCTAAATAGAAACATAATGAAATGAAAATAAGAAAAGGTAAAAAAAATAAAAGTAACGGATATTTATAATATTTCAACATATAATAAACGTCTCAAAAGCATTATATATATCAGTCAATTTGATTGACTGATTACTATCAACATCGAAATTAGAAGCAACTTGATAGCTATTGGAAACGAATCTCACAAGTCCCAGCCTTGGTCAAGTGACAAGGATATAATCTGAACTACAAAGCCGAGTAGGACCTATGTGATGATCATAAAGTATTGCTCACTCCCTTAAGTTTGACGCCACGTCAAATGGACTTTGAGGAATAGTTAAACTCAAAATGCATCCCCTCATACTTTGCACAACTATGTTTTGATGAAACAGGATTCGAATTCCTGATTAGATTTGAATAGCTTCCGTTTTATGCCAACGTGAGGACTTCGGACCTTAACAGCCTCTCTACACAGCGAGTCTTTAGAAGCATCAATACTCGAACTCTCAGCCACTAGTTCGTGACCATCCCTATTAGGCTATGGCGATCGAGATATTATAGGTGAGAGACATATTAGATATAGAAAAATCAACGAGATTTACAGGTACAAAGTCCTGAAGCAAAGAGCATTGTGGTTGATATTATAAAAATGTATACCAGGCTCAGATATTGTTGCTAGAAGTCGTGAAGCTCAGATTTTGCCACTAATGGTGGGCCTTCTTGAATCTCTTGCAACTTTCTCACCTTGCTAAGTGGTTGCAGGTTAAAACACATTTCTTTAAGCATAAATATAAGACATGCTTGTGCCTTGGTAATATCACTATATATACCAGTGCAGTCTTCAAATTAACCAGAAAACAATCGAAGAAAAGAATTAGTTTTATTGTGTAATCTGATTATTATCCTCTATTAACTGATTTCCTTCCTTGACTTGTTCGAATTTCCTTCGCTTTGTTGAAGACTGGGATCTACTGAATTCAGTTAATAATGGTACTGCTTCATGGTATAAAGTCTATCATAAAACAGAAAAAAAAGTCCAAAGAATTAATAATTGGGTTCTTTCCAAGTAAATATAAATTTTTATTCTGACACTCTAGCAAACCAATAAATTTCCTTTTTGACTAGAAACAATTATAGCAAACACATAAATCCACGATAGCATACTCGAACGCAGTTTTTCAAAATAGGCAATATCATAATTTAAAGCATGCACACCACATGCACAACTTGATACACACAGTTATTCAGATATATATTCACAAAATTCCTTCTAGAATATTTCCAACTTGTCTAGAGACAGCTAGTTTTGTTGCCGAATTTGGATATTTGGTGACATTTATCTGTGGCATTCTGTGTCAATGGTTACTCCTGGATTATTGTCTTTTTCTCGGTTTTAAATCATCTTTCTTGGCTGTTAAACCATGTTTCTGGTTACTACAAGCTGTTCTGTACAGACAATGATCAAGTCCCTATATTTCCACAACGGTAGTACACACAGAGAAAAAAAACTTTTTTTTCTACCACCTCATTTCTCAAATGTTGCAAATTCCAGTACGGTTATATAATTGATACTACAATGTGAAATTATGCTATGTTCGTACAGCTATTTTAAAAGTTGCCAATGTAATGATTTCCATTACTGACAAATCAAATAAAAGAGTTGCTCTATCACTACAGAATACAAAACTAGATTTAATACAATTCAAAATAAATGCTATTGGGATACAAAAATATTTGTTTTAGATTCTTAAGATTACAAACTAATTTTTGAGAACATAAATAAGAAGGTTTTTTAAAAAGTACCTTTTTTGATAAAAAAAAAATGGCGTTGTCAAAATAAGTTGGTATTTTTATCCTGGTTTATCATCTGTTAGACGCTAAAACAAATGTGACACTGATTCATAAGTTAATTTGCTTACTGCCACATCAAACTGCCAATGTAGTTTAAACTTGGATTCATCAGAAAACAGTGAAAACGAAACAACTATAAAAAATGGGTTGCTTCATATGAATGTGCTCCACAAAAGGCGAAGATGGCCTGAAAAGTTGTGACGTCGATGTTTTGAGATGCCAAGATCGTTATACACATGTACTTCTTAAAAAAAGGGGGGGGGAACACTGTCGCTGGACAATACTGAGTTACCCCATTCCCATTTCAAAAATAATAACTTTTTGTACAGGTTTTTCGAATAATAAGATTTCTTTTAAAGAATACGCAATTATAAAAAAAAAAATACTATGTTTCTTAAAATTATGGATGAAATCTATTTATATCTAAAATTGTTTTTTATCCATTAATATCACATAATAAATGGCATAACATATTTTAAATACAAGATCAAATATTAGATGCAAACACAGATGAGAAAAATGTTCTTGGAGAGTTTCACTTTACTTACAATTGGAACCAAATTAAAATATTAGTGATGTTTTGAGAATCTTCTACAAAACGCTTCTTCCTAAATTTTCAACCACCATATATTCCAAACAGAATTTGTATTTCAACGCAAAGTCAAAATTAATCACTCACCTATAAAGATAAAAAAAAAGAGCAATTAGAATACAGAAAATAAGAACAGCTGGTATATATGAAATATACTTGATTTTACTATTTTTTTTAAAAAATATTTAACTCAAAGTTTTGCAAGAATAGTTTATAAACACTTTAAACGAGTAATAATAGTGCTAAAATCAAGAATGAATTTTAATATATCATTTTCAGAATCAAAATGTTGTGATTTTCGAGAGATAAATTCATTTAAAACATTCACGAATTTTATAGCAGTCAACTATTCATAACAGTCAAATATTTCCCGTCCGTAGATAATAATCATGACTCTAGGAATCGTCATGCTTATTTCTTTTATAATTTATAAGCGAAGGCTTGAGCAACCACAATATTATGCTAAAATATATTGTACTGCGCTTCGGGGTTCGTGTTGATTGTGAGTCGATGAAACAACTTCTCAAAAATCTCAAGACTTCTATTCGTAGCAATTTCTACAGGACACAGGAAATCCCAGCTGTAGAAATCACAATTACACAGCTCCAATTCAGCTAATTTCTCAGTAAACAGCTTCCAAATACAGAATTCTCTAATATCTCAGCCAGATAACAGATGCTATGCTTTGACTATCTATCAAAACAAATCGCCTTCACTACTGCTACTCCTTTTTACAACCACTGCTTTTATCTCGGCAGGTGGTATTTTTGCCTGACTTGGCGTGAAAATCTCAGAGTTTCCCCAAGGTTCTAGAAGGTTCTCGGCTACCTCGCTTAGTTATGGTCCTAGGGATTCGATGATGGAATTTTCCAGAAATATCTATTTTTCCACAAATATTGCCAAGTGGTCACCAAGAATCCCGCCAAAAGGTCGCCAAGTCACAAAATCCCTAGAAATACCGATTTTTTAACATTGAATACGCCTAAATTGCGCGTATTTTGCCCAAAATCGGAGTCTTTCCGATCTGTCTGAGATATTTTAAGACAAATACAAGTAATATTTACAAATTTGTAACATTATGAAAAGACAAAGAAATTGTCCTATCAGGATACTTGTCAGTGCTAAAAAGTGATTCAAACAGGGAACATATTTTAAACTTGTGTTAAAGGAATACAAGTTTAACAATACATTACATAGCTTTTATTCAGTGAAACTAAAATTTTTAAGTAATTTAATTTTCCACAAAAATTTAAAATACTTAAGTTTCTTTAAACTATCTTCCAAAATGGAATAGAAAATAAAATTATATTACAAAAGCAATTTGATATTTTTCGTTTCACACAGGTGTGACCGCTACCAATTTTAAATTAAAACGTCATAACAACCAAATGTACAAAAGCATTGTGAGATAATTGTATGTTTGCTCTTATCTTTTCCTTTCGTCCTTGCTTACTAATTTTTGTTTATCTGCTAATTAGTTAATTATATGGGTATTTTTTGCGTGGAAACAATTACTGGAGGATTATATAATACAAGTGATTTAATCAAGCCTTTTTGACACGATAAAATTTTAACAATTTAAAAATTTGGCCTACACACTAACAATCAGTTACATTTCAGACTTTTCCTTGGTTAATTGATCGATGTACTTAAAATATATTTTATAAATAGAATATATGATGATAATTTTCTATGAAAATAAAACGAAAAAAATATTGAGCCATGGTTTAAATTAATAATAATAAATAATTATTTCTTAAATTAAAGCATAATAAGAAATAATTATTTTGCACAGAATACGTGTTAATAAAGACGAGACAGAAGTTGAATATATACATAAACGAAACAGAAGAAACGAAAATACAATTGACCTAAAAATAAGATAAATATAGATAGACGGTGTTGGTGTGTGACAAAGTAATGTCATTATCTTATACTAAATACATATCAGTGGAAATAACAGAAATTGAAAGTAAACATATAAGTGAAACACTGATAATAATAATGATCCAAGCATATATTGTGATTTTCCAAAAAAAACCCTTTACGGCTGTTTTAATTACCTAGTAGCACATGGTTTAAATATTTTATAATGGAAAAATTTCTATTAATAATATTCAATTCTATTAATAATATTTCTATGAATATTAATAATATTTGTAGAAAATCAATCAACAAACCCTGCAGTCACAGTAATAAAATAACCAAAATGGTTTCTTCCAATGAATCAGATTTATCAATTACTAATAGTTGATCCTGATATATCATTTCTCAAGAGAGAAGGTTATGGCAGTTTGTTATATTTCTTAACTAACAACTGCTCAGGAAAAGTCTAATCATCTTATAGAAGAAAACGAGGATGCGAAAACAGAGAAGGATTTGGAATTTTCGTTTTGTCGATTCTTGTTCCTACGCTGGAAGCCTACTTATTTATTTATTCCTATTATTTGCTTCCCCTCTATCAGAAGTCGAAAAACGACGGAAGAATGAAAGAAACAAGAAGAGAGAAAAATATTAGCCCCGTAGACCAGGTTTCATAGAAACCATTCTAGTTCTTTATAGCATAGAGAATGTTAGAGAACTAAAGTTGTTCTACAAGATAATGAAGCTGCGAATTTTCTGCTTGCTATGCGGATAGAGATAGAAATTTGTAGTTGATGACGTAGAAGAAAACCTTTTTTTTTTAACCAAAAATTTTGATATTGGAAGTAAACAATTTATTTGAAAAGGCTCTGTATTATTTTAACGAGTTTCACTAGTTTTAGATTTAAAACAGATGTATTGTTGGCGCTAATTTGGCGTGTTGTTATCTCGTTTGTTGGCTTTTCGCCAAAATTTTTATTGAAAATTAAAAGTTTTATATAAGCACTAAGCGAAAACCTAAGTTTGATGCTATTGTAGTATTTGATAAAATTTATATAATTTATAAATAGAAATTAAACAACTAGAATTAATTTACTATGAAATGAGAACTGAGTTATTTTTAATTTTTCCTAAGTAATTTAAATTTATAGGGTTGCATGAAATTTTCATTAATAAATCTTATTCTTTTATTGGCCTCCAAAAGAGCTATTATTTCTGTCAACGACAAAATGATCCCCTAAGCATTTTTTACATTTTATCGTAAAAGATTTTGCGTGTATGTTTGATGCCTTATTTCATCAGTAATGAACATATTTTCAAAACTTTGGATCATGAGACATTTCACCAAATTGTTCGATTGAAAAAAAAAATGTATAAAAATTCATTTTACGGAAATAATAATAATATTTCGCTTATAATGTATGCAATTAAATCATTTATCGCATGCTTCTATTTTAATATCTAAAAACAATATTATTGTACACTTCAATATTTCATTACTTGCTATAATTCTAATGTTTAGTTGAATAATTTAATAATTTTTTTTAAAAAAAGGTAGCATATTTGGAGACTAAAACTGTTCTCTGTACAACATTGGTTCGTATTTTTTTAATTCAATTTTTTTAATGAATATGGAACAATAAAAAAAATTTCAAAACATTTTACTCAGTTAACATTTTAAAAATGTATTATTGGCACTAACATGTCGCTCTTCTACTTTGTTCGTTGGTGAACTTTATTCCGAAAGTTTTATCTGAAATATATAGAGATATTTAAACACACAGCAAAAGTCTAAATTTCATTAGATAAAATTTACATAAATGACAAAAAGAAATTTTTAAAAAACAGAACGAATTTGGATTTAAAATGAGAATTGGGGGATTTTCTGTTTCTAATTTAAAATTTAATAAGAAGCAATTTATTAATTTTAAAAATATGTAAGATTTTAACTTGATGTACATCATTTATGCATTCTTCTGACCGTTTGTGTGCTGTATTTAACAAATAAAAGGCTCATTCCATTTGATTAATTTAGTTTATAGTTGACAATAAACACTATTTACACAGCATATAAAAGCTGTTGTTAGTGCTAATTCGGCATGTTAAATTCGGCATGTTGGCGGGCATTTTGCAGTTCAGTTTAGAAAAGTTTAAAAGAAAAATGTCATGTTTGTTTTAATTTCATTATTTATAAAATAGTATAGCATGTTTCATAATAAATTTTTGTATCATTATATACCCATAGCTTCCATAATAATATTGTCTCCGCGTTAGTCTAGAGGTCATGTTCGCGGACTCGCGGGTGGCGGTTAACGTGGAGTCGTGGGCTCCAACCTAGTTGCCACTAAGAACCCGCCATATAGTTGGGGATGAAGCACGTTAAATATGTCGAGGCTCGAAGTCCTGTGGAAATTAAGAGAGCGAGGTGCCAGTTCAGGTGCATCCTCGTCAATTCATTGAAGCTCAAAATTACGAGGTGCGTCACCAGCAGCCCTCGGGTTGATTCTAGTGCGACGTTAATAAAACCAACCTATCAATCCATAATTATATTTTGTTGTGTATAACGTAATTAGTTTCTACAGTTTTATTAAATCAGTTGGTATTTTTTCACTTTGTATGTATTTATAATTTTTGAAATATGTTCCCTGTTGTGTACAATAACGGTGTGTATAATAGCAGTAGCTCTTGAAATTACATAAAAGGGGAAAAAATGATCTTAATAGAATAATTAAAAATGTTCTCACGGTTACGATCTGTTACCCTCGTTGTTAGATATAATGATAATTAATTTAATGTTTGGTTGAATGAAATTCATAGTAAGATAGTTATAGTAGTTATATAAGGTATGTTCGTATTTAAATTTAATAGTATACAGACCAGTTAGGTTTTACAAAAATAAGAATTTCTGTTTCGTAGCTTTTCGCATCGTACTGCATCAGGATGAATATTTATTCAGGGGAATTCATGTACCGTAGAATTAAGGCTTCCGTCTGTCAGCCATTTTGATTTCGTGAATGTAATTTGAATCTTACGGAATTTCTATTACCGTCCTCAAATCTATTTCTACTTTATCTATTTGAATGTAAAAATTGCATCCGAAAGAGCAAAAAATAACGAAGGTTTTTAGGGAACTACGTTTACCCTCAATTTTTTAGAAATACTTTTACTCCCATTTCAATGATTCGTTTGTGGGTTTTCCATTCTTTACGTTTGTTCTAAAACATTTTCAGAAATTGGGGAGAATGATTTGAGGACGGGTGCAGAAATTATGTAGGATTTACATTACGTTCACAAAGTCAAAATGGCTGGTAGAGGGGAGCCTTAATGTGTTTATATTATTATGAAACAAGACATCAGGGAAATCTAATTTATATTATAAAGAAGTAAAATTTAATGTTTGTTAATTAACTGAAAAAATATTGATCCGCTCAAATTCTTGCATAATTGTTAGCAATTAGATTTTAGCCTTTCTGTTATCTGTTGACAGCATTGCTTTTTCAGGCACGCAATATCACATTTAAAAAGTGAAAAGAAAGAAGATTCTATGACTTTTCCTTGTGTAGAAATTATTTTTATTATATTTGATCGATTTTATTTAATTGAATATTTCGAATATCAGAATTCTTTATAAATATATATTGCCTATATAATATGTACATATTTCTATTTAATTACATTTTATATTTGTTTTCATTGGTATCGTACAAGAGCTAAGCAGCAGAATACTGTGTACAGATGTGATGATTTGAAACATATTTAAGTCATATGGACAACTCTTGTAATTGAACATCATGGCCTAATAACATCTCATAAATCAGGGAGTAAGACTTTAGACACATATTCCATAATATTTTAACGTGATTGGTCGTCTTTCAAATGCAAGTAAGGTTCTCTCAATCAAAAGTCTGGTTCCTTCCGAGAAAATCCAAATTTATTCTTAGAATCTCGAACAAACATACTATATTTTTTTTAACAGGCGGAAGTAACACTTACACATAAAACAAAAGAATAGCACAAATTCAAAGTCCGCATTATTACTGAACATAGCAAATCACGTAATTAAAATAGCGCATTACCACATATGTTCTGCACACTATACATGCACTCTATAAAGTGAAATATACAGTGGTTAATATATATATATATATATATATATATATATATATATACTCTTCATAGAATGTACTCCGAGTTTCTACTTGCTTCTATAAGTCTGGGTATTAGTCTAGGACCTCCTAGTTTTGTCACCAAATGTGACGACTTGGTGACAAATGTTATACCATTTCTGTCATCTAGGTCATCGCTATTCGGCTTTATTTCCTTCCGTATTCTCACCTAGTCTGTAAGACGGTTGTTTCAGCAACAAAAGTCATTCTGCATGGAAGGTAACTAAGTTTAAATTTTCGCATAACAATAATGGTGTTGAATCAAATCGTGATTTGAGTCAAAAATCCAGAAATCTTTGGCATTTTACGGATCTATCAACACTAAAATAAAAATAATAAAACCAAATACACGTATTTCACAAAATTCAAATACTTACTCGTTAATAATCATAATAATATGCGAATGAGTGAAATGTCAGGTTTATGACTCTAGAGCCAAATCTAGCGGTGCAGCGCCAAACAAAACGCATTTGTGATATCTAGACTTATGAAAAACAAAACGAAAATAAATAGGAAATTGGTTGACAAAAAAAAAACGTCGGATATAAAGAAGGATCTCTAGAGTATCCTGAGGGCTCATCACCCGTGTTTATCAAAGACAGCAAACTCCATGGGAAAGAAAAATATCGATAGGGCATCTACTTTCTAGAAGTTAAGCCCTAATGGGCGTATTGATAAATATGGGCTCTTTTTACAAAGTAAAAAATGCAACTTATATAAATATTTGTTTTTAATGCATCTAATATAAATTTGATCTGAAAAAAAAAAAGACCGTAGTTAACTGAAATGAAAATATATATAAAACAGATTGATTTCTCACTTATTAGTTTATATTTTAAAATGCATTATTTCTGAAATATGAATGTTTAGCAAAAATAGCTATTATCATCGAAGCATACCTTTTTCAGTCATGGCAAACTTTTGCATTTTCAAAAAAAATTAAAATAATCAAATGTACACGAGCAAACAAATAAGCACAGCATAAATGTAGAATGGGGGGTGATGAGATTGTACCTCCCGAATCTACGCTGGTTTGCTCTTATGCAAAGGGCTGGTTTGCCTAGGGGAGTAATTCCATTACCGTATTCTATGATGATTTCGTAGGAATTCAATGATGAAGCTCAACTTGTTTATTAAGTGTTGAGATGGAGAAGGGAAATATTTACAGGTTAATCTAGATATAGGTTATCTCTATTACGAGTAAACAGTTCTTCCGAGACAGGTAGATGGCTACCTAGTTAATCTTATCCCATATCTACGATGGGCGTTGGAACGCACTCGGGCGTTCGGAGCATACTTCTGACGTGGGTAATGCGAAGGAGAAGAGCAGCGGAAAGTGGAGGAAAGAGAAGGAGAACGAAATGTCGCTCACTTTTGTTCTGGAATAGGTGGCGCTGCACGAGTTATCACATGACGCTGATTCGTGGTGCCATCTATCGAGTAACTGAGGAACTGGTTTTACAGTAGATTGGAAAATAAAATTCTTTGATAATTAGCTGGAAAATCCTAAATAAATGTATATGCAGAGTTGGTATTATGAAAATGTCAGATTTAAAAATGATTATTCCAAAATTATTTCAATATTGAATTCAAGAAATTTTAATAATTAAAAATAAGTTATGGATTTAACAAACATTTTCTCATAAGAATTTTTAAGAAAGTACTCATACTGACTATTATATGGTATGATTATTCAACCATTTTTGACGAAACTCTTATTATCCGTAACAAGGTATATACTTTTTTTTTTTATAAAATTAATGTTTCTTCAGAAATTTCTCTCTCTTCCTAGGAATAAATCGGAACAAAACAAAAAGGATACTTACTCTACAGAGATATTGATAATGACATATGCAATATCTCTGTAGAGTATCATATTCAACAAATGAAATGGGATACCGAAATTAAAAGTATAACGTGACACATTCAGGCATCCGAGCAAAGAAGTAAAGGAATCAGGCTTAAGAAATAGTAACGATTTAAAACTAGAATAGAACGATGCAACAGGGAGATATTTCGAATTCCAGCACCTGATCACGTAGAAAGTCAATCGTTGTTCCATCGAATTTAGAACGATTCAGCTTCCCAAGAATATTTTTCTCGTTCTTTTTATTCTTTACAAAACGTAGGCACGCATTCTTCAACGATCTCTAATAGCATCTAATACACACTTTTAGTCAGTGTCGATAAGTAATTTTTTTCTTGAAAATAACATTAAGAAAGAAAAAAAAAAACGTTTGCAACAAAAGGGACATCAGAACTCGCGTAATCCCAAAAGGCTTTGCAAGCAGAAACAAGACAGTGCAGCATTTCAGCAACCCAAATGCCTTAACAGGATGTATGGAAACCAAAGCACGGCCGTATCCGGAAATTCTTCGGGAGAAAAACTCGCAACTCCTAAGTCGGACTTTTATACCGTACAAGAAAAACCGTTCATTTCTTTCTTTTCAATGGGTCGATTTGGCATCGGGGTATGGGACATACGAGAACACAGTCGAGTAGCTTCGCCGGCACGTATAAAAATTTAAATGGCCATTTCTCTTCCATTCGTTCTTATTCTTCGAAGACGTGAAACTGAAGTCTCCGCTTTCATTTTCTTTTCTTTTGGATGAAATGACTCTTTGGCATTGTAAAGTAGGAACAGGAAATATACAGGGGAGGAAAACAAATGTTTGCCCCTTCTTTTGTAGCATATATGTATGGTAATGAATAGTTTCAGTTGGGTAATGATGGAAAATAATGTTTAGTTAAATCACCAACTTATTATTATTAGGCAAATAATAATAAGTTGGTCACAACACTTACTTATTGTTATTAGGCAAATATGTCATTTATTCTGATTTTCATTTCGTAAATTTCTTTTTTAAACAAGGTAGAGCCTTTTAAAGATTCAGTAAGGGCTGTAAATAGATATGTTTTTTTTCTCAAAAGTTTAGTTTTCCTTCTTTCTTTATGAAGGGAATGCTCCATGTATTTCAAAGAGTATAAAAAATATTTTTTGTCGTCAATAGACTTTTTCAATGAAGAGATGTTAATTTTTGCACTCGATGAGAAATTTGGAATCGTTATAAGCTTATTAAATATTTCTGAAAATTTAAAACGTTTCTATTTTCCATGCAACTCTTTTTCTCTCCCCTTTATTTCTATTTAATAAAACAGAGGCACTATTGATGATCTAGCATAACTCCTTAACAAACATTTTTCTGCAACAATTTACACCGTAACGCAACCTTTCAGACTTCATTTTGAGTTATCTCAGATACTTTTAACGACTAAATCAAAATACCAGATCATTTCAGCAAACCGAATATCCTTAACAGGCTGGCTGGAAACCAAAGCATTAACTTTATCCGAAAATTCTTCCGGAGAAATTTTGTAACTCGAAAGTCATACTTTTATGCATTATCAGAAACAACAAAGAATTTTTTTTCAATGGATGGTGATGCCATCGTGGTTTGGGACTTGTGAGATTACAGTCAAGTTGTTTCTACGGCACGTTTGAAAATTTAAGGTATCCGATTCCGTTCAAAGTAATTTTTTAAAAAGTAATTAAATACACATCCATTTAAATTTTTTGAAGACTGTTACTCGAAATGATTAAAAAAGAGCAAAAATGCAACATTATGAAACAAAGTTTAATAAATGAAGGAATTTAAAGAGAAATTTAGTGAAATTTGATCCATGACGCAAAAACATTCTGTACAAAATTCTGTCGCATTAATCAAAATTTAATTATTGCTATACATATTTATGATATAGGCAAATACAATAAACTAATATCTAAGGAATATGTTTAAATGTGAATGACTTGTAGTTAATCGTGATAATTTCATTTAATTCTTTTTATGAAATTTACCAATATCATCGTACAAAAACACCTTTAAATTAAAAAGCGACAGCTTTAAAACCATATTTTTAGTTCATAGTCTTTACAATAGTGAAAATTATATACAGTTTGAATTTTACACAGGTATCTCAGTATCAGTCAAATACTGTTTTGAGAAAGCAATATTTTTAAAAAATTACGTTTTCCGAAAACAGCAATTAAAAATTTGCTTTTGTATTTCAAATTACAAAAATTAAGAAATCATAAAAATCTAAAATTTCTCCTCATGAATAAGTCATATTCCCTTTTTTCCCACGTGACAAAAAATCTAAATACCCGATTTTTTTTCTGACCTCTCTGAATCGATGAGATTTTCGTAAATAATATTGTGTAGTTTGGGTGTATAATGACCTGGAGTGATTTCTAACTCTCTCACCTCTATAACTTTTAAGAATCTATAAAGTTCATCATTAAATTGGAAAAGGTTAAATATGATCTTAGGTGTAAGGTTGGTCTTTCAACAAAAATAGGTATTACGACCATAACAAGCGATTAAAACTTACATTAGCATTTTGAATAAAACCATGAAGACATTTAATAAGCAATTTCTTATCATATAATTTCACGTATATGGGCTTAACTACATTTATTAGATTCTGATGCCGGGCCATACTTTTATCTTTGTAAGGCTTTTCCTAAAGAAGTAGCTCGTTGATATTTACACAAACCACCTTAATTTTTACTGCACTGTCCATGCATTGCCCTTACTTGGACAACAGTGGGGAAATGCAGTAGTTGTAATACTTTGCATTTTTAATAAACTTCTTACATAACACATAATATCTATAATATAATAATTTTATTTATTAATAAAATTGTCGGTCAAATTTCCTTTGCCGCCAAGTTTCTTTGCCAAGAAGTTCTTTTGCGTTTGCTTTTAATTTGCGAAGGTGCGTTTCAACTCTTGTTCGAATATGCCCAATGCCCTCTAATTTTTTACAGATTCCTGGCCGTAAATATTTTGAATTGCATTGAAACTTTTCGAATCTGTCGCCGTGGTAAACTAAGTATCGAAAAGGACGTAAACTTTCAGAGTGTTCAAATATACGATATACACCGACAACTTCCATGTTACTCGATGATCCACTAAGATTTGTTTAAGTGTGATTAGGTTCATGTTGTGGTAAGATTTTCGGGAAGGTTTTGAACTTATTGCAAATTCTGCAGAACTACGACACAATTTCAATATCGAGAATTTTTCCAATCACAACTGCACTCGCGACACCACAAAATGATGAATAGCCTCCATGTTGCCATTTTCCGTTGAGAGACACCCATATTGCATAATTTTTTTACTGATATTTGCACTGCAGTAACCACTTGAGCTGCTACTCTCATTTAATACTTGCAACAAATGCATCATCATCAAGAGTTTGTTTTCTTGTTGTTTAAATAACATATGTGAAAAAAGGGCATGTTTAGAATTGCGATATTTTTTTCCGAATGTGTACCTTTTTTTTGCCAATGAGTAGAAGTGCATATGCAACATAGTGTCTACTTCATTGGTATTTTGCTCATTTTAGATATACAAAACCCAAAAGAGTGACTGCAATTTTCACGTTGTAAAATGTGATGTTTGAAGCAAGATCAAACGTAGAATCTCCAACCAATTTTCAATTTATTTTTGAAACAGGATGGGGTCAATAAAACCGTAAAAACACTAATAACTATGTCTGATGCTATTATTCGATTGCAAGCCAGTGTTTGTTCCTTCATATGATCGCCATCATTCAAATGTTTGTCAAGTTTCTGAAGTTTTTAACACTTGTAGTTATAGTATCAGTACTCGAGTCGACATGTTTATTTATAGAGTATCAATTACCGTGGAATTTTTGTTTCCTAGTATGACTAACGCTTGATCTTCCCATTGCAAAATTAAAAAAAGAAAATTGTGTTTAACACTATTTCAGAAAAAAACAAGGACTATGTTATGAAAAAAAAATATTAACTAGTTAATTTAGAAAGCCTATAAAGAACTTCGGTTTCCAATTGCGAGGTAAAAAAAATACGGGAGGTCTCTTTAATTGCCATTCTCTTTCGCAGAAATTGGTGAAAAGCTATTTGATATTATTATGATAAGCGTATTGAGCATTTCAATAAAATTTCCTACATTACACATTATTTTACATATAGAACATTTACATTTTATATGAAGAATCGTCAAGATTCCTGTTCCTTAAAGAGACTTAAATTGGCACTTCCTGTTCGGTTGATAACTATAACGTAATTTTTAAATCATTATAATTTTATTTCAAGTTATCCTAGACTCAAAACAAAAGACGTTTGGGAGCGTTTATGAGTTGGGTTTTAAAATAATATAAACAAACATTTGTAAATTTGGGTCAAAAGTCATGTTTTAAAACATAGGCAGTTGCCTTATATGGTCATTTGTTTCTTCTTTTTGAAGCCGTGAAACTCGCGTCTCCGCATTTCTTTTCTTTCCTTTTGAAAGAAAATGACTCCTAGGGGTAGTAAAGTTGAAGATGAAAGTAGTAAAGGTACAAAAATGTTATTTTCTTTCTTTTGAAGCCTATATGTATGGTAATGGGGGGAAAAGATTCATTTTGGGGAAGCTGGAATAGATTGTCTAGTTAAGTCACCAAATGTATTATTGCCACGAGGCAAGTAGACCATTTATTCTTATTTCTGTTGCAGAATTCTTTCTTCTCATGTGTTTAGAGTTTAAAAAAATTCATTATGCAAAAGAAATTGAAATTTCTTTCGCAATCGTAACTTTTTCTTTTAGAAATTTCCTACGTGCTTCAGGAGATGAAAATATATTTTACTGTTAGTTCTAAAAAGAAATTTTGAATGAAAACACTGAATCCCTCTAAAGCTCTGGGTAAAAACTCTGGTTTTAACATTACACTTCTAGGTACGAATTTCCAGCCATTTCTACTGTACTTTAAATTATTTGCTTTGAAAAAATCTATTCGTACAGATCTAACGATAACATCGAAAACTGCAACTTACATTCCAAATATCTGAATCGAGATATGAAAGATATATTTAAATTCCAAAAGGTGTTACATTTTCTTAATGGAGAATAAATAAGTATTTATTTCTTATGGGGAATGGGATTATCAAAGAATATCATTAGTAATAAATATATTTATTGATTGATTGAGGGATTGAAGAAAACGATGGATGGTAGAAAAGCCAAATCTCACAAAAGTTACGCTATAAAATTGCTTAAAGTATGACAAAAAATTATAAAACTAAATTAAGACAGATAAAATACAGTGTAAAATGAAATTGATAAAATCAATACTATATAAGCAGTCAATTTTAAATAAAAAATCTAAACAAAATGTGTTTGGTGTTCTCCCGCCTTCCACCAAATTAGACATGTTTAAAACAGATTAATTGAAAAAAGAGGAACTATGATGGCTTAACACTGCAAAGTCAATTAATATATGGTGTGCGCTGTTTTTGACAAAACATGAAGGACGGTCGGGAAAACTCTAGCCAGATATTTATGGGTAAATCTAATATACCGAATATATCTGATAATACGGGTCAATCCGTAATCTGGTCTTCATATTGGAACATCAGAGCATGCTCAAATCACAAGTTTCCTGGGGAGCAGTTTCGAATACGACTGCAGACTCAACAATTTTTGCTATGCCGTTTTAATGGGTTTTAGAATGAGATTAATCCCTCTCTTAGGGACTATTATCTGTTGAAAGTTTCTATCTAAAACAAATATAAGGTAAGACCTCGTTAAGAAGGGCATCTTTAATACTTATAGCTTAGTAACCCAGATCGGACTGCAAGACTAATTTGGGTTATAAGTGATCTGCGAATTTCCATAACATTTATTTGTATCATTCTAGTACTTCAAAGAATTATTTTCTTTTCTAGAAACCTGTCACAGCTGTGAATGGATAAAAAGGAAAAGGAGATTATACAAATATTATGCAACGTCAACAAAACCTTGGTAAAACGCCAAATGACAGGCGGCGCTGCATTGCCTAAATGAAAAATGCAATAAAAAAACTTAAAAAGTACTTCTATTGTTAAGCTACTAAGTAGGCGTCTACATCTTTTATAAATATTATTCATACTAGATTTGTTCAATATAAAGGTGGTTTCCTGTAAGTATGTCTCATTCTGTTTTACTTTTCCCATTCACCTGCTAGTCCAGACTTTTGGTAACCCGAACTGGATCTGGTCCCAATTACTCCGGCTATTCGAAGTTTTAATGTTATATTTTGTTTTAATTATAATTTTAATAATAATTTTAATTTATATTTTGAATTTCTTTCCGTTGCACATGTGCTCAGAATAAGAGGATAGATGAAAAGTTTCCGGTCCATATTTTTTATCTTTCCTAGGTGAATTGCATTGATGTAAGTGCATGTGCAAAACTTCATAAACTACATTTGTCAAATATACTTAAAATGTTTTTAAAAATCAATATATATAAATTCCTAATTTTAAATAATATATCTAGTTTAGAAATGAAGATTTTATCAAATCACCTTTTATTGTACAAGCACTAATACTTCCATTAATTCGTGTGCAAATTAAGAGAATTTGTACATTATGCAGAATTACTGAAACGTTAAAGAACATTTGGACTAATAGACATAAATTTGTTATGAGCATATATTTTAAAAGAAAAAAAGATATGCAACTAAAAAGTCACTTTAAGTACACATGATTGTCAGTAAACTTCATAGAGCAGGAAGGTCCAAAATCCACGTTGTGATATGAACTGGAAATGATTCTGATATGGAGTATGGTCCTCTCTCAAAGCCAGACAGATCGTACAGCGTGAGGCATATTAAAAACAAGGAAACTGAGGAGTGCCTATAGTACTCAATTCCACTAATGCGTCAGGACAGGGTTTAGCTCTGGGATGATTCTCGGAGGGGGATGGAGAGATGCAGTTAGTCTCTCAAGCTAACTGCATCTCTCAATCTCTCTGTAGGGATAAAGTCAGGTGATTTGTCTGATCAATCCTTCCTGTGAATATCCTTACTTTCAGGTAATCATTGAACCAGATAAGCCTTATGTGGAAGAGTGTTGTCGTCCATTAACAAGAGATCAGGATCAATTGTACCCTTTAAATTTCAAACATGGTGTTTCTAAGGACCCCTTTCTATACCCCACAGCAGTCAGAAAGTCTTAGTCTAACACATGAAGTGGTTATAGGCCATACAACATAATGTCTGCCTAATCCATCACACTTCAATCCTCGCAATGATATTTTTCCCTGATGAGGGAAGAATGGTATCGTGTTCCAGGCTCTCTCCAGATACATTAAGATCTTAAAGCAGTGTCCAAGCTAAATCTTGATTTATCTGTAAAAATCATGGTAATACAATAAAGTCTAGTCCAAGCGCATGTTGTCTGCGCCATGCTGAACGCGCTCACTACTGTGACGAAGTGAATCAAACAACGAATCTTCTGGCATAGAGCCATATAAAACGAAGCTTTCGAGTAATTTCAGACCGTGAAACTCGAGTTCCAGTGTCCGAATATAGCTATGTGAGCTGTGACAACTCTGTGTATCCACGCTAAAAGTGTTAAATAACAATCCGCATTCGTTCTTGTGAATCTTGATTGACCTTGTCCAGGTCTTCTTGATATGGATCCAGTGACCTGAAATCGTTTCCACAAATTGAGGACGATACTTGGTGTTGCATTCAGTTCTGTAGCCCCTTCGCTTTTGATTGGCTATTACCCAATCTACCGGCAATTCTCCATCTCTTTCCGTCATTTATACGTTCGCTGCTACTCATTTTACACAATGCCTTATAAAATTTAATCAAATCTTGCAAGAAACACGTTGAATGTCGTGGAAGACTACGAGTACACAAATCATTGACAATTTTTCGTGTCTTATACCCCCCTCTTATGCAGTAGCGAATCCAAGGGGTTGCCACAGAAGTACGTGCTCCGATGATATTATAATTTCAAACACACAGACAAAGTAACTTATTAACACAAGAAATTTCAACAAATTTAAAAATACTCAAGTCGCTATTTTATTTCAAAGTTGTTGTATCCTTCATATTGTTTTTTTATTCATAATTTGAGTTTGATTATTGAGTTAATATTTAGTTTATTTTTAGATTAAGGACTAAGTAAGCATGAATAATAAATGGAATAAACAAACACAATTAAGTGTTATGAAAGATCTAACAAAAAAATTGTACTCCCCCACCATCGATTTTTTCTGAATCCACCAATGCCCTTCAACAGTCACAGCTTCAAAGCCCGTTACACTTATGCATCCGATTCTGAATATTTGCACACTTTTTCGGTGGCATAATTAGTACCTTTCGTTCAATACTTTTTATAAAAATAGACATGATTTTCAAATTTTCTTAAATCTGCTCACGAATGTATAATGCCTTGAACAAAATAAAAATAAACGATATTGTATTCAGTTACCAATATAGTCAAAGCATGTTTATTACACGAAGATTTCCATCAGGGCTCAAAATGATAAATTTATAATTTAAACGTTGGTCATTGTATTTCAAAATAATTTTACAATATTCATCTAATACTCCTACTTAGGTTTGTACGATGTAAATTTATTTTATTAGAAAAATTCTAAGTAGAATTTTTCTATAGATTCGAAAAACATTCTGAAAAGAAAGTATTTTCAATAAAGGGGCAAACACACCCTCAAAATCTTATAATGTGTATCATGATAAAATTATTTTATATACATACTCTCTAAAATTAAGAACATTTTTAGTAAGTGAGTGATAGCCATTATTTTAAATTCTTTCTTAAGCGATCAAATGGAAGTAATCAGAGGAATACTCGGGATAAGCCTTTAAGCTAAAGCTTATCCAAAATTAATTCACACTGGAAACAAACAACTTAAAACTAGAGCCCACTTTTAATCCCATACATAAATAAACATCTTCAAGTTTTAGACTTTAAGCTTTCATTAAGGTACTACTTTTTCCTCAGTTATAAAACGTAAAGAGGCTTCATCACCAAAATTTCTACGGTTCAAAGAAAGACAAAACCATAAATTAAAACAACTCAGAAAATCCATGGGTTTAATCGAAAATCACCATCGGATTTTCACGGGCCATCAAATTTCGATTCCAACGTCATCACACCCCTGGAGGCATAACTGCCAGAGAAAGAGGTTCTCAACAAAAGTACCTTCCGAAATCTTCGGACATTTTAACGCCACCATTCTATTAAAGGAGACCTTTCCTTAAGATTAACCGAGGTAAAGTCTTAGAACCCTCATAAACTCCTTGCCATCTTAAATTAGTTTTAAATTTTCTTTTTAAATTCTCCAAGAATATTACATTCCTCTAAACATCATTCAAGCTAAGGAAATGTTTTGCATATTTTCGGTTTACTTAAAGGCTCCCATCTACCAGCCATTTTGATTTCGTGGACGTAATGTTAATCCGATGAGATTTCGACTATCTTTTTCCAATATTTACTATTATATCTATTTCAATGCAATAAAGTGCATCTGATAGAGCAAAAAATAATGAATGCTTCTGTGGAATTACTTTTCCCTCGATTTTTTATAAATATTCAAAAATATTTTTTAAATACCGGAAAACTCCCAAACGAATCATTAAAATAAGAAAACAAATATTTTTGAAAAACGGGGGAGAAAAATAATACTACAGAATCATTCGTTATTTTTTGCTCTTTCAGATGCACTTTATTGCATTCAAATAGATCAAATTGTAAAGATGTGAGAATTAAAGTCGGAATTCCATGGGATTAACATTACGTGCACGAAATCAAAATGGCGGCTAGACGGGAGCCTTAAAATACAAAGACTGGATAAGACCATTATTTCAGCAGCAGCATTAACTGCAATATTATCTAAATTCTGCAGTATTATTTTCGAAAATCATCTACAATCGAACTCCGTTAACCCGCGGTAGTAGTGGTCCAAGGTTAATACCACCATACGTTAAGGATCCAGTCTACCGGCCACTTTAAATTCGTGGATGTTATGTTAATCCTATGGGATTTCGAATTTCTTTTTTCCAAACTTTGCTAATATATATATTTGAATGCAAAAAAGTGCATAGAAAAGAGAAAAATCATTGAATGTTTCAACGGAATTTTACATTTCCTAGTCGAGTCTTGGAAATATTTAAAAATATCTTCTTAAGACCGGACGCAAGGAGCCTGATGTGGCCATGCTGCGCTGAACTAAGTGTAACTATGATCTACCGTTTGAAAATATAGGAAAGAAAATTAAAAATGGTTGACATGAAGAAGTGTCTGAAATAGAGAAAGATCGCTAGGATATCCTGAGTTCGATTCACGTGTTTACTAAAAATAGTAAGCCCCAAAAGAAATAAAGGATCACTAGGATACCTCGGTTTCATGATGTCTGTATTTAACTAAAAAAGATAAGTTTTAAATGGATTTTATAGATAGAAAAGCCCACAAATGAACAATTAAAATAGACAAAAAAAAAATTTAAACTATCCCAGTTAAATTACAATTCCGCAGAATCTTTTTTCTCTTTCGGATGGACTTCATTGCATTCAAATCGATACCATAGTCTAGATTTGAAGAAGAAAATAGTAATTTAGTAGGAGTGCATTACGTTCCCGAAATCAAAATGGCCGGTAAACGATAGGCTTACAATGGATAACGGAAAAACTTTTCAACACAAACAAGTTTATTTCGATTAAAAGTTTTTCTAACTGTTCAATATCTGAAATCTTTGATTCTTAAAATAAAGGAATCCGATCCCAAAACTCCTTTATTTAGTAAGTAATTAAACTAATTTTATAAAAATAAAATATGTATGCACAGTTATTGAGGCCATTTCTCACTGGAATAAATAAATCTAAACTATTCCAAGGAAGCATGATTTAGAATATTATTTTAGAATATTTTTAAGAGTTGGAAAACCCACAAACAAATCATAAAAATAAAGATAAGAACATTTTTAAAAATAAGAGGGGAAATAAATATTTCCGCAAAAGCCTTCATTGTGTTTTAATCTTTCGAGGCACTTTTTTCGCATACAAATAGATAAAATAGTAAAGATTTGAGGATGGTCGTATAAATTCCATAGGATTAATATTACGTTCGTGAAATCTAAATGCCCGGTAAGAGGGAGCTTTAAGTAAACCAACGAGTTACAGTATTAATATGATTTGAAGAATAAAATAAATTCCAACATCGACATAAATATTTGCATTCCGTTTACACTTTTTCGACATTATTTTTTTTTATTGTTACAGAAAATCACTTTTACAAGATATAAATCTTTATAACTCTTGAAAATTTTACAAATAAAAAATGGGTGTATTCTTATCTAATATCCATCACCATAAGATCCTGAAAATAATCTCTTGGGGAAAAAATCCAATCGGGAACTTTTCACTTTACGAAAAATTACGATTCATATCCAATTCAAAAGTTAAAATTAAAAAAATCTAATAAAATGGTCGAACCTTTATTAGCCCCAAGTTTCCGAAGGATTCGTCTCAGTGTAATTGTGATCGTTTAATAGCGTCGCCCTGAGCAGCAACACGAGGACTATTGCCACGGACTTCGTGATTTCCAATCTAGGTCAGTGAGAGAGTGAATGTAAAGGTTTTTTGGCACAAGAGCCATATGTGGCTAAGCTGCGCCAAACAAGATTTAACTGTGGTCTAGACATGAAGAAATTGAAAAAAAATTGACAAAAATTGGAAGACAAGAAGGAGGGTCGAAAATAGAGAAGGATAGCTAGTGTATCCCGGAAGTGCGTCACCCGTGTTTACCAAATCAATAAACCCCATGGGATAGAAAAAGATCATCGGGTATCTCGGGGTCATGATGCCCGTACTTACCTAAGTTCCTGAGGTCCCCTGACATAATCCCCAGGGTGCCTGGCTATACCTCTAGAGGCTGGGCACCCATTTTAGTCGCCTCTTACGACATGCATTAGCTACAGTGGGACTATTCTGTCAATTCCGGTCACCAGACGGGTCTTGAATCTAGGTCAAGTGACGAGGATGTCACCAGATCTGGAACCTCTCTTTCCAAACTTCCACACCAACGGGAGGACTTGAAACCCCAACAAATATAGCGTGCTTCTTTGTTCCAAGTTAGAATCCCCGACTTGGTGAAAACGTATTCTGCGAGTCAGCGATAGTGACCACGATGCTGCCGAGGCCACAGATTCCTCTCAAAGACAAACTTTCGTCAACTCGGCTACTTCGGATTTTCATCTTCTTTTTATATAGGGAAAGTTACTGTCTTCCCATTACAATTAGAAGACTTACGCTTTCTGTTTTCATAAAAGATTCCTACTCTACCCCTGTGCTTCTTTTTTAGGTATGTATGCATTATTTGATATTTCTTTCTCATGTTTCTGATTTTTATCATTTGGAGTTTCAGTTTTTTTTTATATTAAATTGGAACTCCGAGGCAATTTTATCCCATGATATGTAAAACGAAAAGCTAAAAAAGGTATAATGTCTGAACATATGTAATGAAATCTTAGAGGCATTTGAAAAACTATTAATTTGAATGTTATAAAATGCCAGCCATGGTAAAACCGAGAACTAAAGGAGTCCAACTGTATATAAAATGAATAATAAAACTCTTTAAAAATCAATGAAATTCCAAGCACAAAAACACTTTGGGAAACTTCAAGATAGAAAACAAATGAAACAATTTTATCGGATTTAAATTTTAAGCTGTTCATTCAATTCTCTCTTTTTTGAAACAGAAGACGAAGTGAATTAAACATTTATTTCTTTATTTTCGCTCTAAAATACTTTTTTCCCGCAGACTGTCTCTTATTGACAAATAAGAAATGTTTTCTGAGTCAACGAGTGAATAGTGAGTTTCAAAATATTAATGTATTTGAAAAAACCGTAACAATATATTTTTGGGTCTCTCTGCTTAGAAACGAACACAGCCTCGGAATTAATAAATCTGTTATTTAATAACTATAAAAACGAATTTGAATCATTGCATAATGATTTACTTCTTACGGAGCAACAAAAAGATTTTATAAAGGAAAGCAGAAAAATATTAAAAACTAACTCAAAATCAATATTGTATTATCATCTTGAAAAGAAAATTCCTCTCTAGTTCTGAAGAAGAATAAATTTTATTTGAAAAACACATTTCTTAAATATTTAATAAAAATAATGATTGAAGCAATAAAGTACCTTGTTAAGTATCGACAAATATACCACTATTTAACAGTACAGAAGGCATTCAATAAGGAAATTAATTTTAACGAGTATAACTTTAGTTTGTAATAAGAAATTTTTTATTATTATTAATAATTAGCAATACTGCTTTATCATCGATTTTTATAATTATACTTTATATCATATTTTCTTAATACTATTATATTTTTTATTACTATATTTATTATTACATTACATTTTAAATCATAAGTATATATTATACATTATTATTATATTACATTTTATAAAACTAGTATATTATATATTATATTATTATTATATGCTTTGCTAAGCATCACTTATTAGGAGTTGAAAGTATCAAAGAATTACGCCATATTAACTTTTTACTAATTTAAAATGAAGACTTAATAACACCGGTAAAAAATTGAGTTTTTTGAACATGGGTTTTCTTTCAATTTTCACACTTTGCGTAACATAATACTTATACTTAAAATTTAAGAGCAAAAGAAAATGTTGAGTCAAATTGAGTTTATTCAATAGTTAGTTTTAATAATTTATTTTATTACTTGGCATTTATTAAATTTATCATCTAAAATAAATACGTGTAAAATTTATAGCTTCATTAAGCATTATGTTAATTAATTAAACTACGTGTAATTAAAATTAAAGCAAACGATAAATTATTAAACGACGTATTTGGCGAAAATTCAGAAACTTGGCGTAAAATTTAATTCTTTAAATAATAAGCTTTAATCAATTAAATTTTAATAATTATAATTAAGCTATCAGGTTGACATCCAAACCAATAGTGAATAGAAAATTTATAAGAGTAGCATAGAATTTTTTTATTATTATTTTTTCTTCTTTATATTTATATATATCGTTTATATTCGAATTTGTTAAATTGGGAACTTGTACTCCGAATCAGAAAAATTAAAAACATGTGAAATTGAATAAGCCCAACGGTGCTTGAGCATCTTAAACCGAGCAAAAGAGAAACGCAGGGTTGGCGTAGGTATCTTTTACAAAACTAGATTCCTCAAGTCCTCTGATTATAAATTGCCCCCGATGGCATTCGTCATAAAAGAGAGAAAATAATAAATATCTGACTAAATGGATATGAACGAAAGGTTTTGTTTGAGACGCATCTTTTTAAAGATTGGGGTTACGAAAGTCCCCAATCTTTAATATTTTTTTATTCCTGTATATTTATGTCCTTTTGGATTTGAATATTCGAATTGGATATATGTCACTGTTACCCAGAAAGCGAAGAGTTCTAATTCATATTTTTTTCCCCTAAAAAGATAATATGTGACGTAGTAATATTCGCGATTTCCTCTTCGCTAACCATGGGGATTTTATACCGATTTGAATTGCATAAAATTGCAATTTCTTCCCAACCAAAATAAAACGTGATTAGGTATTTTAGATGAATGTAGAAATGAAGTGAAGTGATTTAAACACATTATGATATGTAAGGGATATGCAATTAATGGAAAAGGAAAGGGGAGCTAGAGGGTTAGGATTGGCACCCCGCATATTGTTGTTGAATTTTTTTAATTTTGTGGATTGAAGCGAGCCACTAACAGCATTAATCTACTGGGTTACTATCAAAGGTAGTGCTGAATTCAACAATGAATGGATTGTTAAGAGATTTGCTATTTAAACCACAAATTAGAACTGTGAATTAAGGTGGAACTCTAGAGAGCCACTTTTGTTATCCTGTATCGATGATAAATTATTTCATATATTCAGTCTCGTGCTTTCTCAATTTGAGTTTTGTCACTTTGGCTTAATATATTAAATTGAGATATGGCGCAATAGCCGAATAACGGTTGAATAACGCCACAACTAACTATTTTCAAGAACTTACGGTCCGTGAGATTAGCTATGCTTTCAACCATTCTTTTATTGGTGAAATTTCGGGGTATGATGATTTTTCTATGTATAAGTGATTTCTGCATTCATTAAAAATAATGTCGAAAGAATGTAAATGCAACGAAGAAAATTCATATGGATGCTGAAATTGATATTATCGCTTAATTTAAATTAATAATGTAATTCGTTGTTTGGCAACTATGCCCCCCCCCCTATTAAAGGAACCAAACGGGATCCAATTATATTGCAAAAATTGTACACTTGTTAGCACAATCATTGGTAGTATTTTTTGATTACAAGCATATCGCTTATTTAAATACATATACCAAATAGACATTCAGGGAGAAGGGAAGGATGATAAGGAAAACGCAAAATACTCCATTCAAAATTCTCATGATTCGAAGGAAACGGCGCCTTTCGCAACGATCATTTAAGTTATGTGTGCCATATAGGAATAGTGGAACAGACTTCAGACGTAAAACAAAGATCTTAATGTGACAGCCATCACGACACGGACGCAAAATAGTCGATTTAAAACGGAAGCTTACATTACTGGAAATAAAAGCATTTGAAGAACTATATCCAGCGTTTCATTTTTATTGCCCGATAAAACGACACTTTCACCTCCGAAATATGACGTTCAGGGTTTATTTAGAAAAATTTTCTGAAGGAACTAAAATGCTGAAAAGTCGGAGGATTTTGTAGGCTTAGCTTTAAGCTTGAGTTTCTGTTCGGGATAAACGTGTTTCATGGTTGATCTAACGTTGACTTGGTTTTCTTAAGAGCTTTTTGTGCAGTTTAACGCAAAATTGTACTGTTTTGAAGATGAGACAAATTAAGTGATTCATCCAAGAAAGTAATGCGAATATAATACGTAGAGAAGTAGAGATTTTGAAAGGGTACTTTTTGGAGAAGGAGAGTTTGAAATGGATAACTCTTGGCTTTATTTAGGATGTTACTTCTTGAAAGAAACTAAAATGTTAAAAGGTCAAAGTAATTCGTATTCTTAAATTACAGCTTGAGTTTCTGTTCAGGATAAAGGTGTTTCATAGTTGGTCTAATGTTTACTTGAGAGGTTTTTTACACTTTACCGCTTTCTGGATAGTTTTATGCGAATTTGTATTGGTTTCAGTATGAAACAAAATGATTAATTCAAATAAGTTATGCGAAAATGACATTTAGAGAAATGCATGAGATCAATTGTGGAAGACATTTACCGACACTACTTTAAAAACGCGTTATAATAAAGTTTAATCAAAGTTTTAAGAAAAAATCAATGGTTTTTCCCATCATTTCGAGAATTGCTATTGCATACCATTAAAGCATACAACTTGCGTAAATATATAGAGTTATATTAATATTTATATTAACAGATAAATATATGCTTTTCCTAAGACACCAAAAAATATCCAGAGAAAATTTTACTTAATTCTTTTCAATAAATACCTAAGAAAATTACTTGCCTTAAGTAACGCGGATCTTTTTAATGACAAAAAAATTATTTGAAAAATTTCCCCGTATCAATTTTTAATCTTCTATCTTACAGTTACTATAAATAAGAATAAAAATTTGAAAAACTAACAGTATTCAAACGAAATTCAAACACAATTCGTTCAATCAAAACGAAGTATTGCAAAGAAAATAAATGCAAGAAAAATCTTTTTTAAAATCCAGCTGTTGTTTGAAGATGAAGTAAAAGGTGTAAAATTAATATTTAATGTAAAGTACTACAAAATGTATTAATGCTTGAGGCGTTTAACTAAGATACATAGATAAAGACTGATAAATTGATTAACATAGTTACTCACTTGTATATGAGATCAAAAGAAGCATTAATGCCCGAAGCATTTACAAATTATGCATCATTTCACATTTAAATATTATTTTTATATCTTATAATCCGTTTGCAAATAAAATTTGATTTAAAAATGTTTTTACTGAGAAATAATTACGTAAACTATTCTTGTGTGCAAAATTTCAACTCAATTGGACGTTCTTAAGTGGAAGTACCCCCCTCCCCTCATCCAGGAGCCTTTTAAGTCAATTACTACTTGAGCATTCCATATTATTGTTTTCTCGTTGGAGTTATACCACAATGCAAAATTTTAGCTCGATCAGATGACAGGAAATGGGTTAAAATTCGAGAGCAAATTGTGAACCTGGAAGACATGCATCTTTGCATATGAACATGGAAATTTCAGCAAAAGCGTGTAGAAATATTATCGCTTGAATATTTAAGTTGAAACAGTTAGAACCACCATAATGTATCGTATTATGATGGTACTAAATGATTTAAATAAGTATAGATAAAAGATAGCTTCAGATCAAATATAGCAACCAGACCAAATATAGACCAAGAATAGCAATAAGTATAATAGTTATGTATACAGAATAATTTGATACATATATATTAAAAACGAATAAAATTTTAATTAGAGTAAAGATAGTATTAAGCCTCGGAAATCTTCCTTCTGCTATATAATTATATATATTGCCCATTAAAAAATCCGAATTTTACTCGATTTTATTTTTAAAAAAAGAATTATGTCAAACAATTAAGGAACAGAAAAGTAAAATACTGAAATAATATTGTAAAAATAAGGGAAAAGACGTGTTATTATTGTGCATTCGATAGAAAATTCCATCTTTCAATAACATGTTATAACTTAACGTTGATTTTATTAAAAATAGCATTTAAGTGTTTTTACATTAACACATCAAAATTGTAATGAATTCCTCTCTACAAATACATCTTCAGGATAGAGATCATAAAATTTCTTAACGTATGTTTACTCTGACTAGAATAGTAGAAAAATTATCAAAATGACTCCCAGAAAAAAAAATCAAACGAGAAAATGAAACCAGAAGGATTTGGAATTTTCGCTTCCTTTATTCGTTTCCATTCTGGAAGCCTACTTATTTATTTATTCGTATTGTTTCTCCTCTCTACACCAGACACTAAAAAAATGGAAGAACCTGAAAAAAATGGCGCTGTAGGCCAGATTATATATATTTTGCAGTTGCTTTTATGGGAACTGTTCTAGTTCTTTATATCAAGGAGAACATCGAGAAGCAGAATTGTTGGATAAAAAATTGGAACAACAAATGTTCTCGAGCGTGTGTTTACAATTGCGAAGGAACAGAATTTCGTAGTGGGTGAAGCAAAACAGAAGTAATTTCACAGAAGTGTTTGGTAACATGAAGAAATAACTTTTCATTTAAAATGTTATGAAAAAGTTTTTTTCACGTATTGCTCCATTCAAGAACGAATTATCTTGAAAATGTATACGCTGCCATCATATCATGAACCGCTCATAGCAATCCAACTTGTGATTTTCGAAGAAAGCAAAGGGAGTTCTCAGCATTGTCGATTATAACATGGCACGTTTGTTTTTATTCTGTTTTGCGAATTTGGTATCCATTGTCTATTTTATCTCAGATCTTTGCGGATGGTTCTTTCCTTCCAAAGCACGGATTGTTGTTAGTGTTGTGAAATGATTCACAAACAAGTCATAGAACGTTCGCTAGATATTGAAACCTTTTCTTCCAGCATTTAGTTATTTTCTATTGTATATGTCCTTGAGATTAATGGCCACTAAATCGAGATTCTGATAGTTTTGAAGGCCTTCATGGATTTTAATTGGAAATGTGGGCATTCAGCAGTTTAATTTATGATTAATTTTTATATTTGAAAATTGGTGTGTTTTCTAGGTTACACAACGAACTAAATGTGGTACGCACTCTGATGAAACATCTGAGGGTGTCACTAGGAAGTACATGTCGACGAATAGTTAAAAAAAGAAGATTTTCTAACCTTCTTACATGAAGCTAATACCTAAATCTTTATGTAAGTCTTGTCCAAGTTTATATCAATAACAGATTCAACATGGTATTTCTGTTTTGAAACATCCAACATATCTTTAATGGAATATTGTATCGCATCATTTATTTCAATCTCATATTCACTTTACGGCGTAATAATAAAATATATTCAAGATGATTTATTCACAATGCTTCATTTGATGATAATTTCACCAAATAAAGTATTAGCTTTGTTGAAAACGAAAGACTGTGCTGAAAATGTGTTTTCCAACATGCTTTCATTTAATGGCATAAACTCTATTTCCAATGTTCTTTGATTTGTGTCTGTAATTAAAATCGTAATAGTATATAATTAGAGGACTGTCATCCTTTAGAAAGTGACAGAATAATTCCCTTTAGCAACTGCGTGAATGATACATGATTTCCATAAATTCCCCAGACTTCTTAGCAAAATTAGATTTTCACATAGTCAAGGGCAATATTGTTTAAAAAGGCTCTATTTGTGTGAAAGAAATTTTAATTTAAAATTCAGTTTATGAAAATATTTTATATAAAATATTTCAAAATTCCATATCTTATGCACACAAAAAGGTTTATCATCAAATCAAAACACGCGACAAAAATACAAATTAAGTTGTACATTTGATCCATGATAAATTATATTAAAGGACTACTTTTGGTAAGACAAGTAGGTAAAGGAATGGAAACTGTAAAACCATGTTTCGAAATTTTGAATTAGTTGCCATATTTGTTAATTTTCTGTATCAGTGGTTAGGTGGAAACTCCATGTAACTCTTTCACTATATTTCATCACAGTTTGAACTCCAATAAATTTTAATTTATCAAACATGTTCTTACTGAATCCTGAAAAGCTAACGTCATTAGTCAATTGTTGAACTCTACATTCATTCTGGTTTTATTCAAATTAATTACATCCACACATATTCTTAGGAACAGTTACTTCCATGCA